>PVKU01007821.1:0-81887 GCA_004027475.1 Anoura caudifer
TCTGATGAGAACTCCTTTGTAGGTGACTGTCCCCTTATCCCTTGCTGCTTCTAGAATTCTCTCCTTCATTTTAATCTTGGCTAATGTAATTATGATGTGCCTTGGTGTGTTCCTCCTTGGGGCCACCTTCTTTGGGACTCTCTGAGCTTCCTGGACTTCCTGGAAGTTTATTTCTTTTGCCAGATTGGGGAGTTCTCCTTTATTATTTGTTCAAATAAGTTTTCTACTTGTTGCTCTTCCTCTTCCCCTTCTGGTACCCCTATAATTCGGATGTTGGGATGTTTAAAGATGTCCTGGAGGTTTCTAAGCCTCTCCTCATTTTTTTGAATTCTTGTTTCTTCATTCTTTTCTGTTTGGTTATTTCTTTCTTCCTTCTGGTCCACTGCATTGATTTGAATCTCAGTTTTCCTCCCATCATTATTGGTTCCCTATATGTTTTTCTTCATTTCACTTATTGCAGCCTCCATTTGTTCCTCTAATTTGCGACCAAAATCAACCAATTCTGTGAGTGTCCTAATCACCAGAGCTTTGAACTGTGCTTCTGATAGGTTAGCTACCAGTGCTATGAGCTCTGCATCTGATAGGTTGACCACCTCCTGGTCGCTCAGATGAATTAGCTCCAGGCCCCAGTCTGCTCTCCCTTTTGAGCCATCCTTGGTTTTGGTTTTTTGTTTTTGTCTGGTCTCAGCTGTTACGTAGTGAGGGGCACAGCCTTAGGCATTCACCAGGGTGGGGCAGCCCAGTCACTGGGTTGTGATGCTGGATGTGGGGGCAAGGTCTGAGAGGGAACAGTGGTGCTTGTTCTACTCTCTCTCGGATTCCAGTCCCTTCCACCGCTTCCCCTATCAAATTGGGCCCTTCTGGTGCTGATTTCCATGTGGGTGGGCCTGCACATGCTCCAGGACCCCGTGGGTCTCCCCAGCAAACTCTTCTGTGAGGCTGGGACTCCCTCCTGGCACCTCAGCCCCTACAAGTATTTTCAATGGGTGCTTTTAGGCTTCACTTCCTGATGCTGGGGCCCTGCATCAGGCAGTCTGTCTTGCTGCCCATTTTCACCTGGTTTATCTGTGCGTGAATGCGTGTCTGTGGTCCACCACCTTGTGCGCCCCGCCTGGCCTCCCCTCATTCAGCAACACCGCCACCTGTGCACCTCGAGTGATGGATGAGGCAGTTTTAGATGGGGTGACCAGGGGAGTCCTTCCTGAGGAGGTGGTGTTTGAGCAAACCTGACCACCGAGAAGGTGGCCTTGCAAATAACTGTGAGGAGAGTCCCAGGCCAAGAAGCAAGCAGCGCAAAGAGTCCTGGGCTGCGCTGGGGTAACTCCCAGGTTACGGACTGATAACGCAGCACACAGAGCAGCCTCCGATGTCCTGCACGGTTTCATCTCCATGCCAGGCAAACTCCTTCCTCTAGCCCCCTTGCATAATCTGACCTAATCGCGCTGCCCCACCCCCAAACCTAGTTTGTCCATGTCCCTTCTCTCTTGTATTTATTCAGAGCATTTTCACCATGAATACATGACTTTCACAACTGTTAGCTACGTGCTCTTCACATGAATCCTGAGATGGCTCACACAGACGGGGAAAGAGAGGCGGCTGGCGACTGAGTGGTTTGCAGGAGGATACAGAGCTCAAAGCTGCCACAGAATCCAGGTTTTCTCATTCTGAGCCCAGTCTTCCTCACTCTGGCTCGGTGGTTTTCAGAATCCCAGACTAGCAGCACCCACAAGGATTGGGAGCCTGTTAGCAAAGCCAATTCTCAGGCCCCACCGCAGACCAATCAGCAATCCATGGTTTAACCAGCCCTCCAGGTGATTCTGGCAGGCTCAGCAGTGAGAACCACTGCTTTAGTTTGGGGCCTCGTGGCTCCTGGCCCAGCGTCCTGGGGCTGTGGGCGCCTGGTGAGTCAGGCCTGGCTGCCCTGCTCCGCGTTCCCTCTATCCAACCTGAGGGGGTGGTGGCAGCAGCATTGATTGGTCATTTTCCCCTCCGCTTGCCCATCAGCTCAAAAAACTCAAGTCCTGGAAATGCCTCTGATGACTTCCAGTTGGTAATAAAAGCTTTGGTGGTGGAGATAAAGGCAGGAATGGAGGGAAATGTCTTTCCAGTGCCTCACTGACGTGGCATTTGGACCTCCAGTGGCTGTGCTGCTGCCTTCAGGGCTGAGGCCTCTCGTGTGGGGAGAAGAAGGGTCCCAGGTCACCAGGTTGTGACCTTGTTTAGTGTTGCTGGCTCTGATCTGCAGATGCTTCCCTGACCAGCAAACCTCAGGGCTTCAGGGGGAGCCCAGAGCTCCTGTGTTGGCAGAGACCACTCCCGGGGACCTTCTGCACCCTGCGGCGGCCCTGCTTCTCTGCCTGCTTGCCTTGTACACCTGCCTTCTCACCTCTGCCTCAATCTCAGTCTGCGTCCAGCTCGGTGGCTTCTTAACAGCACCATCCACTAGAACCTTCCTCCAGAAAGGCAATGTTGTTCCTCTGTGCTGTCCAATACAGTAGCCACTAGCCACACGTGGCAGCTAGGCACCTGAAATAGAGCCAGTGCAGCTGAAGAACTGAACTTTAAGTGTTATTTAATTTTAAAGACTTCCTTCCTTCCTTCCTTCCTTCCTTCCTTCCTTCCTTCCTTCCTTCCTTCCTTCCTTCCTTCCTTCCTTTTTAGAGAGAGGGGAAGGGAGGGAGAGAAACATCGATCGGTTGCCTCTTGCACACCCCCAGCCAGGGACCTGGCCTGCAACTCAGGTTTGTGACCTAACCAGGAACTGAACTGGTGGCCTTTCAGTTTGCAGAACAATGACCAACCCACTGAGCCACACCAGTCAGGGCTAATTTTAATTATTTTAAATTTAAATAGCCACATGTGGTTTAAACTCTCCAATTGGTCATCCTCATCAAACATGGAATTTTGTTCTTTACCATCAGGACTGGCTAAGCCTCCTGGTTCTTTCTACCCGATGTCTGAGCACAGCTCAGAAAGGAGTCACATCACCCCCTCTCTCCCCGTCTAGGGAGTTACTAGACGATGAAAATGGTACAGGGCTGGTCTGCCCTTACCCCACCCCAGCCCTGTAAGAGCCTAGACTTGCTTCAAGGCCCAGCTCCAATGCTGCCTCTTCAGTAAAACTGGTCATTAACCCTCCTCTCTTTGTCCTGCCCCCTCCCTTTTTCCTACTGGACAAAGAGCTAACAGATAATGGTTAAGCACAAGCTGTAGGTTCAAATCCCAGCAAGGCCCTATGGTTAACTGTGTGACCTCCAGCAAGCTAATTAATGACTCTCTGCCTCTGTTTCCTCATTGGTAAAGTGGAGATAATAAAAGTGCCTACTCTATGTGGTTGCTGTGGGAGTTAAAAGAATTAATATATGTAAAACCCTTAGAACAGTGCCTGGCACACAATAAACAATAAATACTAGCTGTTTTTACTCACTATTCTTAACACTCCCTCTTCTGTGCTCTGGCTTTACTACATTCAGTCTAGCATTTGTCACTCTTTAAATGCCTGTGTTTCCACGTAGCCAGTGAGCTCCCGAGAAAGCAGAGAGTTCACCTGATTTTTTTTCTTTCCTTTTTAAAAAAAAAAATTATTGATTTTAGAGAGAGAGGAAGGGAGAGAGAGAAAAAATATATTGATTTGTTGTTCTACTTTTTACACACCACTGGTTGATTTTTTATATGTGCCCTGGCTGGGGATCAAACCCACAACTTTGGGGTATGGGGACTACACTCTAACCAACTTAGCTACATAGCCGGAGTGCACCTTGTTGTCTCTGATTCAGCAGTAACTAGTCTCATCCCTGAAGAACGGGAACTTGGTGAATGAGCCCTGCATGAACAAGTGACTGAGTAACAGAATGAGCAGGGACTTCTGCGGTGTCCCAGCTTTCCCACCAGCCTTCTATGTAACCTTCTTAAGTCCCCCATCCTCTTCTCCATCACTTTTCTCCCCTGGAATATTAGAGGTTTGGACAAAATAAACTCCTTTGTTGCCTCCACCTCAAAATATCGTATACTCTGGGATTAGGGTTGGGGGAGAGATGTTCCCTGGGGCTAAGAAGTAAAGTGTAGGCAAAACAGGAAGGCTCTTCTGGCATTTACGCACCCACTGACAGTCTCTTGGGATTGACCGAGTCCACACCAACCCAGCATCATCTGTGACCAGTGCTTCATTTCAGGATCAGGCTTCCATCTGTGCTCTGGACACTCTCCACGCAGGGGTTAGCAGAGCCTGGGCCTGCTCTGCTCTCCAGCCCAGAGGACTGTGTAATTAATTGGAAGCCATGGGAAGACTGCAGAGACCTGGGAAGCTCAGGAACCTGTTCACAGTACCCAAGGTCTTGTCCTCTGCTGGGAGTCCAGGACTCCAAGAGGCTGCTTTCTACATGGGGTGGCCAAGTGTCCTGACCAGGACTGAGGCAATCCGGGGGACTGTGCTTCAGTCGCCACTGCCAAGGGGCTCCACGGAAACTGCAGGATGTGGCCTGTCTGGGAGTTAGGTCATCAAATAAAATAAAAGATATGTAGTTTAATTTGAATTTCAGATAAACGACAAATAATTTTTTAGCATAAGTACAGCCCATTTGGACACTATTTGGGATGTACTGTTCTAAAAATCTTTCATTGTTTATCTGAAATTCATAATTAGTTGGGCATCCAGTATTTTTATTTGCTAAATCTAGTGAGAAAAGGGGGGATGGCCATTTGCCATCCATCACTCCAAATGCATTCTGGTGGCCCCCCGCACCTGAGCTCCAAGGAGCAGGCCCTGATGGTACCCAAGCCCTACTGTACTGAGAAGGGACCTCTCAAATTCCGAATGGCTCGCTGGTAAAATGAGGCTTGGGAGTATATTAGTTTCCTGTAGATGCTCTAACAAATCACCATAAACTTAATGGCTTAAAACAATACAAAGTTACTATCTTACGGTTCTAGAGGTCAGAAGTCTGAAAGTCAAGGTGTTGGCAAGGCTGCACTCCTTTCAGGGTTGCGGGGAGGCATGGAGAGGCGGGGGGTTGTCTAGAGGGAAATCCAGTTTCCAGTTTCCAGTCCACATCCCTTGGCTGGTGGCCTCCTTTCATCTCCAAGGTGGGCAGTGACCCATCATGTCTTTCTCACATCGCATTGCTCTTGTGCCTTCTGCCTCCTTCTTCCACGTTTAAAAGACCCTTGTGATTACATTGGGCCCACCCAGATAATCCAAAAATAAAGTCAGCTGATGAGCAACCTTAGTTTCATCTGCAATCTTAATCCCCCTTGCTGGGCAAAACAGTGTTGTCACAGATTCTGCGGGTGAGGACAGAGTCACTCTGGTGGGGAGGTGTTCTCCTGCCTCCGGCGGTCTTCCAGTGTCGCTTCTCCTCCCTTCAGTTTGCTCATGGAGTCCCAGACCTGGCGCTGAAGGACGTTGCCTGCAGTGAGGCCCTCCTGCAGCGGTTCCTAATCTTCAGCCAGCGCCGAGGGGCACAGACAGTCCGTGAGGCCACGTGCTCCCTCTCCCAGGGCACCCTACAGTGGATGGAAGACACATTCTACGCCAATGTGGACTTCTTCAAACTCTTCCGTGTGGTAAGAGAGGTATTTAGCTTCTTACCCCTTGGAAGGTAATTCCTGGGCAGCAGGGCCTGGTCGCAGGCCATTGGAGACCCATGAATTGACAGGCAGGAAGGGTGAGAGCCTGGGCTTCAAGACAGTCCTTGAGGAAGTTCCAGGCCCCAAAGGCCAAGGAATATCAACTGATAGCATTTCTAGAGTGACGCCCAGGCTCCTGGGAGTCACCATTAGGTGTGTGGTTGTGGCAGCTCTGAGTCCACCCCAAAAGTGGAATAAGTCCTTTCCACCACCTTCAGCAGTGTGGGAAGGGGAAGGAGGCCTGGTTTGACTCCCTGTCCCACACTTCCTGGCCAGCTGATCATGGGCAAGATAGTTGACGTTCCCTGGCCCCATCACTTATCTGTCAGGCAAACACAATGCTTTATAAAGTAATAGGAAAATATAAATGAAAAAATATGCAAAACATTTAATTCACTTCAGAAAAATGAGAGCTTCAAGCTCCCTCTTCTGGGTCTGCTCTTGACCTCAAAGGTTGCTGTTTCTGAGTAGAAAAAGAATAACAGAAAATTTTATAGTTTCAAAATTTTGGAAAGCCTTGATCTAGCTCAACTCTGTATTCCAGAACTGCATGTCAGACACGCTTCTCGGGACCTGGTAATATCCCTTTTTGCCAGAAGGGTCAGATGGGAGGGAATTGTGTCTGTAAAGGAGGTGGAGAGCAGCATTTCTTACTTTGGAGCGTATGAACATCATCAGGGAAGCCAGTCAAAGATGCAAGTTCCAATTCCCACCCTCAGAGACTGATTCAGGAGATCTGGGCGGGGCTCAGAATCTTCCTGTTACCTTCGGAGCTCACTGTAGGCCACGCCTTAAGGAACACTCAAAATTAGAATCCTTCAGAGAACGGAACATATATAATGCTTCCAGCATTGAATTTTTTTTTTTTTTCCCTCGGGCCTATTTTTTAATTTCTGGAACTGTGTTGGGAGGAGTGTCAGTCACTGAGAACTTGGTTGAGAAAGTTATCTTTTTTGCCTTTTTAATGGTTCTATCTCTCAAGTCCCAAAAAGCCACTCAGATTTTCTTAAAAAGCAAGATGACGGCTTCTAAAAATGAAACAAAATAAAACAAGACCACACAGTTTCTGGCAGAGTTCACACTTTATCCCTTTCACAGTGTGACTTTCTGGTGGAACATCACATTGTCCCCAGCCCATCGGGCCGGGCCTCTGGATTGACGAGGGGTGTTGGGACCCACGCAGGCTACCACCACTGAGAGCCCAGGTCTCCCCAAAGGGTCTCTCAGCTCCCCACACTGCATGGAGAATAAAAAGCCACGTGGTTTAAACATCTCTGTCCGAAGTTACCAAGGAAGCTAATTTCAGACATGCTCCTTGGTTTGTTTTCAGAATCAGACCGCAGAGCAAGGCAGTAACAACCGCTTGTTCTGGGCAGCGAGCCCTGGCGCAGCTAGGAGACCGGTATCTGGGTTTGCAGAGCTGTTGAGCTTCCCTGGGCACCAAGGGTCATGCGATTTCTGGTCACTAGAAAAGGGGCAGGGTCTTGTGCCTCTCTCTGAAGGACCGTGACTGCTGGTATAGGTAAATGTACCTCTGGGCCATGACCAGCAATTCTGGGGACAGTTCTAGAAGTAGAAGGATAAAGGGGAACCTGGGCAAACTTCATTAGGGACTAAACCCAAACTCAGGCCACTGGCTTCAGAACATTTCTTTATCAGACAAGAAAGACCAGAAAGTCTTCCTGCCCTTACGTGCTGCTAGAGTTCAGAAGCCAGAGAACTTTGGCCGATCACCCTCACTGACCTGAGATGGGACCTGCCTGCTTGCTCACCACATCCGCGCCCACCTGTCCACACACTCACACCCAGACTGGGAGCCTGTGAGGCCAAGGCTCCCCGCATGCCCCTCCCGCCCACACCGAACTCTCTGTTAGCCCCCAGACATACAAACAGGCCACGTCACAGCAGCGCAGCTTAGAAAGGCCAACACTGACGACAGGCGGGCGCTAGAGCAGTGATTTCCAGCCAGACTGCTCTTTGAGTCACCTGAGGAGCTTTGAAAAACTATGAGCGCCCAGCACCAAACAGGCCCTGAGATTCTAATTCAGTTGGCTTTAGTATTTTTCAGAGCTTCCCTGGTCATTCCAATGTCCAGCCAGTGCTGAGAATTACGGACCTAAAACACAGGAGTTTGATTCACAGTCAATTTCTATGGAGCAAGCATAATAATTACAGTACCTCAAATGCCTCTAAGGCTTTGAAGCACCTTCTTTGGATCAACCATAAGACCAGCGTGCTCTGGAGCCTGTCTGCAGTTCTCTTTGCAAAGCCTTTGAGTGGCCCAGAGACTGCCTAGAGGAGAAACCAGGAGGCAGACAGGGGCCTGGAGGACTCCTCCTGCCAGCGGTCTTCTTGCTCCACTCGTCTCTGCGGGGAAAGACCGGACCAAGCTAGGACACACGGGCCCCAAGCAAAGAGGAGAGACACCCTGGCTGGTGCCCTTCAAATGTGCTTTTTCATTCGACAAATGGGCAGAGGGGCTAAACATTTTTTTTTAATTACTAATAAGAAAAATCTAAAAGAAATTACAGGCATTAAAATAGGATTTTTGCTTTTATTGCTCCTGTACCCACCCTAACAGTGTTTTCAGAAAAACCACCCTGAGGGGGCACAGAAAAGATGAAGGCAGACCCTGCGACGCTTTGAGAGGGGCACTGGGGAGGCAGGGGCTGCCCTGAGGCCCGGGGTGGGGGGCCTCTCTGGGATGAGGCTGTTATTGCAGCTGGTTGGCTCCCAGCCATGCTGAGTTCCAGTGCAGGGGAATGCTGGGCCTGCTCTGCTCCTGGGTTGTTTCTCATAGGCACGTACGCCAGTGTACAAATAAGGTTTTATTAAATGCCAAGTCAGTGCTCATTAACAAAGAAAGAGGGACAATCCCAGTAAACCACTGTGATGGCACCTGCCCTTGCTGTGAGGAGCTGGGTGTGTGTGGCCTGGGGAGTTGGGACACAGGGGAGGAGCGCAACCTCCAGCCCCTGAAACCCCAGGAGCGGGAGCAGAGAGAATTGGAGAGGGGCTTTGGGGGTTAGCACCAACTGGGGCCAGCTGTGTTTTTCCTTGGCCTCTTGGAGTCAGAAGTGAGTGTTGTCATCTTCAAATAATCCAAATGCAGGACCATGGCCTTACCTCACCCCACCCGTCCCCATGCATACCGATGCACACTTGAACGCACTTTGGATGCCCAGAGACTCAGGTGGGCTGGGAAAGAAATAAGCAGCCAGGCGGAGGGGTTTTCTCCAGGAAGATTTATCCCCTCTTGGTTTCACCTCGGTTGAAAGCTTGAAAGAGCTTGTTTTCACCTGTGGTCTCTCGGGCTTACCGCCCCCAGCTTGCAGCCCAGAAGCTCAGACTTGGGCCCAGTGACTGCCAACACTACCTGAAATGTTTCGCACCTCATAAAAAATGATGTGTCAGTTTCGGGTGAGCGGTTGGGATGTTTCCCATCTGATTTGGCCTGAGGTAAGCATGCCCCTCCTCCTCCTTCTCCTCCCTCTAGATCCTTCCTGTTTTCTCTCTACTCCTACTCCGGTACACAGCTTTGAAATCTTGCTGAGAAGCAAATCTGTCCCTTCTGCTCTGATGTTTATTTGTGGGAGTTCAGCAGGGGAACCGAGGCGGATGCCAAGACCTGCCACACTGCTGGGAAATGGTTTCCCTCCCTTCCCCCTTTCAATGGATGTTGATAGAGGAAATCTGGCCTCCCCAGCTTTTGGCCCATGGTTTTCCCCTCTGTAGTGGCTTCCAGTGTGGCATGATTCAGCTTTCTTTCCTTCCTCTCAAATATTACTCTGTCAGTTTTTTATTTTTCTGACTTCATTTTATCCATGTCTCTCAGACTACGAAGTGGCTGAACATTGCGTTCCAGGAAAGAAAGGACCCAGTCTTGGGGGTCCAGACTCCATGCTCCTTTCAATGTCCTGCTTTGTTCTTGGCTCTGCTCCCTAAATTCCCAAATCACGGGGAATAAATGTGGGTGGACTGCCCAGCGTGAGCTGGCCATGGTTTCTGCTCTCTGTCATCATTTGTTAGGGGTTGCTCAATTTTAATTATGCCTTTCAATTTTCAGGTGGTATTGCTATGTCAAAATTCTCTGGAAAGGCCCACATCTCCAGGATTTTAGAGTGAGGTCCCACTGATAACTTCATGATTTCCTCTCCCTTCTGGTTTCTGAATCTTTGGACTGTCAACTTTCTCCCACTTCTGTGTGAGGTTTTGGGAGGGAGGAAGAGAAAGGAGTGGTGCCCAGCGCCAGCAGCATGGGGGAGGCGGGTGGGCAGCATAGCTGGTAGGCGAAAACAAAGCAAAATCAGAAAATATGGTTTTGGTTCTTTGAAAGTTATTAAGCCACAGCAAATATATTTTATTTATAGCATTAGTATTTTTTTTTTCTGCCTACATCTACAAAACTGTGTCTGTTATAGCCAAAATCTCCCCTGGGTCAACAGGTTTCAATAAAGAAGAAATAAAAAGGCAGCCAGAGAAAGGACCATCATTAAATGCATTAAATGTACATTAGGCCTCCAGGCTTGGTGGCCATTGGCCTGACTTGATTTCTTTTAGGCTCCAGGCCTACAGTGGGCCAGGGCTTCTTTTCATGACAGATCAGATGTTGTTTTTATGAATTTTTTTTAAAAAAGTACTAAAGGTCAAAACCAAAGTCACTTAGGGCACGAGCAAGCCCCTGAGAAGGCTGCTCCAGGGATCACAAGGCCTGGGTGCTGGCCTTAGTCAGTGAGCACAGATTGAGCACTGATGTGGTAGGAGGCATCGGGTTCTGTCCAGGGTAAATCGGTTTGAAGAAGGGTTTCGTCCTCGTATTCCTTATCTCTACAGAACCGTAGTTCTTAACTTTTTTATAGATTAGGACTCCCTTTGAAAATCTGACAACACCTGTAAACCTTCTCTCTAGAGAAATACAGGCACAGACATGCAGGGGGAGGGGGTTCATGGAACTTCTGAAGCCAGACACCAGGTTAAGAGCTTCGTCACTAAAATTTCTTTCCTGTCTACTGTTAATATACGTCCTTTTCTAAAGGGTCTCAATAGAACCACAGATGATTCTTCCTTAACTCTCTTTAGGAGGTCATCAGCTTCTGCCCTGAGCGTGGCACCAGTGGCGAGAGGGCCAGCAAGCGGGCAGCCCACTGGAGCACACAAGGACCTCCCAGTGGCCGGGAGCCTGGGGCCTGGCTCTGGGTTGGCCCCTAGCTTGCTGTCATTTAAATGGATCTCAGCCACCCCATTTGTAAGGCCTGTGTTACGTATTGCATGGGGCGGTAGTCACATTCACATTAGAGAAGAGATGGAAAAGCTCTTTGAAATGAAAAGCATTTTTGCTCTTACCAAAGCAAGAGTGCAGCCATTTTGCAGAGGGCTCCCTGGTTCCCACTGTTCTGCTCCCAGAAATGGCCTCCTCAAACACTTAGGAGCAACACTCTCCTTCCTTGGACTCCTCAGACTGGCAAGAAATCCGTCTCATGGAGTGACCTTTTGACTGCCCTAGATTCCAAACTCAGTTTTGCTTTCATCAACCACTAATACCGGGACTGCAGTCACAATGGAGAGAAAAAGGCCTAGTTTCTGTCGAGCCAAAGCGCATCCCATAATTTGTCTGTTCACATACGCTAGAGTCCACCCTCTCGTCAGACACCCTGTCCTTGCCAGTTCCGGAAGACAGCATGTCTTGGTGACCTCTCCCATCAGAGACAGTCGGGCATTTCCACCCCACCCCCCATCTCTGAGAGATTTAGTCTGAATTCTCCATTCATGATGCATTTCCTGGTACTCAGGGTGTCCCCTCTGGTTTTCATCTGATGCTTTAACAACTGACAGATTGCAACAAACATGCTCTAAATCCACAATCTCTTAGTTGCCTAGCAACAACTTCCCTCCTGGATAAATCTGGATTTCCTGTAGCAGCAGCCCAGGACTGAATAGGGGGCTATACTGTTGGTCCAGTGCCTCATCTGCTTTTCACCTCTGTCTGGGTGTTTTCAAGACGGCAGCTCTCCTTTCACTCCAGAACCTTCTGCTGGCTCCCACATGCCATGTCATCTTTGTAAAGACACTTGTAACCTATGGCTATCTCTTTACCCTTGTGTTAGGTAGATCCTCAACTTAGGAATCAGTACTGTTTTTCAGATGGTCTTCTTAGAAACAGAGAAAGTAAAACAAAAAATTCAACTCATAAAACGTTCCCTTTGTGTGCTGGCAATGTGATGTCTATTTAATTAACCCACTGGATCCAAAGCATCAGCAGATACTGCACAAACAAGATTTTTAGTAGCTAATATGCTTTGTTCTGCTTTCAGAAAAAATATTACACAGTCCGAAAGGACAGGCATGTTTCTTGTCCCTTGAGAACCCAAAGAGACACCTGAAATAACCAGAATCTTCTTGCATCCATTTCTTAGGTACAGGATCAAGGCCCAAGGACCCCTTAGGCCAGCCACTGCTGATGGGAGATGATAGAGACATAACCTTTCCAAAGCCCTATTTGTATATCTAGCTCCCTTGGGAGGCCAAACCAGACCTTGAACTTGGGTTCGTGGTGCTGAGCCCCACTGTGATGTGCAAGGGTTACTTGTTATTTTGGAAATTAAGAGAACTTGTTTGGCAAGGGAGCAGTGGGGATGTGCTGGTGTGTGTGTGATACTTGTCATTTAGTCTATGACCTTTTTCTAGAAATGTTTTCCCATTTCCACTCAAATAAACTTACATTCTCTTCCAGTTCTGGCGGAACAATCCATGAGAATTTGAATAGATAATGGGGGAACCAAAGGAAGAGGAGAGTCCTGGGAAAGTTACTTTATAAATTATGTAAACATCATTCAGACAATTGGTGACCAGGTTACATGGAGGGCTGCGGGGGGAGGGGCGGGGCAGGGAGAGCACAGGCACTGGTGTGAGACGTAAGTTGTGTCTAAAACGAAGGGATTACTTCCAGCTCTCATTATCCACCATATCCACTGGAAAGAGGTGGCAAAGAAATTGCAGCTATAGTACCAGGCACTCAGCTGGAGCTCAGTAAATAATTGAATGATGAATATTATTAAATTATTAACAAGATCAAAAAGAGTGTTAACAGAACATAAAAATGCGTCTCAAGCTGTTGTTCCTCTGGTTCCCTCTCTATCAAATTCTGGGTCTTTTTCTTTCTTACCTGACCCCTCTGTAGTCACTCTCTCCTGCTGACTCTCCCCATGTTCCTCACTCCATGGAGAATTTCTGGCCCTTCCCTTCCACGTGCAAACACTGCCCTCACCTTCACTATTGAAACATCAGCTCAAGTGTTACCTTCCCTGTCCCCAAGTGGAATTGACCACATTCCCATCCTGTAAGTCACCATTATACCTGTAGAGACATACCTCATGGATCCTAAAACCTCAATAGACTATCTCTTTTTCACTAGATTATAATTAATTTACTCATTAATTCATACAGTGCATATTTATTGAGCACCTATTATGCAGGATCCCCTGAGGATATAAAAACAAAATAAAGCCTATTTCTGTGCTTAATGAGTTTACAGTGTAGTGGACAGATGCATTTAAAGTAATTGCAAGCCAATATAAAAGTCATAAACGAATGCACTGAGAATGCTAGGAGCAGCTAGGAGGGTCACCTAACCTGCGGGGAGGAAAGCAGGAAGAGCATGGTGGTGAGAAAAAGAAGACCTTCTGGAGAAAGTGAGGTGGCTTCAGATGAGTTGACTCAGGCTACTAGTGGCAGTGTGAGGATGGATGGAATGGGGTGGGTTGGCATTTAATCTATTGGGCCCTAAAGTGATAGGTATGGTGTCTAAGAGCTTCAAGCTTTGCAGAGGACTGCAAAAATCTTTGAGACTCAAAAAAAATTAATTATGTCTCTGAAAATAAAAATAACTTTAGAATTGAAATTAATAAACATTAAATTTATGTTTAAAGAAGATAATGTAATTGAACTTTATTGTTAAATTTATTGTTTATAAAACTGGAAATTTAAAAACTAGTTTATAGTTCAGGCTTTCCCACTTTACAGTCCTAAGTATTTGCTATGATTGCTGAGAAATCACACCAGATTGTTTATTAAATGAATTACTCAAGGCCAATTAATTTCAAACACAAAATTAAGAGCCTTAAAATTATATATACAGATATAGATATCTATCTATATTGGTAGCAAATATCCATACATATAGGGATGGATAGAGGACAGATGCTTTTCAGTGAGTTGAATTTGATGCAGGATGGAGTTATAAGACCAGCGTGCAAAGAGCCGATGGAGATAAAAGAGAGGGAACGGAGAGAAGGTGCCCTCTTAGGCAAAACACAGCCACAGATCACCTCCAGCCTGCAGTAAAGTGAGGAAAACAGACAAGGAACTCACAGGGAAGGGAAAGTAATTAATAGTGACAGAGCAGAACACCGAATGATTGATGCCCAATCTCTTTGGAGACATGAATGTGACAGTTCCTTATTTTCTACGCCTCTGGGCTCCTAGTTTCTGTTAGGTGCCTCCTCCTCATCTGGGATCTGGTTATTTTCTTGTACAGCTTCTTTGGACTCCAGAGGGCTCATGCTGCCCCACACTCAGCCCCACCATCAGTTCCTAGATCTCCAGGCTGGGGATTTGAGCAGTGGAATTGGAATAGGGAAAAATCAATGATGACATCCAGACTTCTAGCTTTGGTGACTGGGCAGAAGGTGGTGCCACCATCTGGGAAAGAGCACTCAGAAACAGAGAGAAGGTGATGTGATCCATTTAGGACATATTGGATCTGGGCAAATGTCCAGCAGACAGTTGGATGTTTAAGTCTGGAGATGTGGGGAGAGGTCTGGACTGGAGATGCCAACTTGGAAGTCACCAACAAAAAGGCAGCAGATTAAATGATGGAGGGAATGAGACTACCCAGGGAGGTGTGCAGAGTGAGGGGAGGACGGTATGGAGACCTTTGGGAACCTCAGCACTGAAGGGCAAGGCGGAGGCCGAGGGGCTCATGGGAGAGACAGAGAAGGAAGAGGGCAGGTCAGATGAGAGCAATGACACACATGACAAGGAAGGAAAAAGACAGGATCAAAAGTGTCAAGAAAAGCAGAGAGGTCTGAAAAGATAAGAACCCATAGTGTCTAGGTGGAAACTGGGGGTTCTAGTTAAAGCTCCTTAAGAGCGCGGTGAGGTGGAAGATAGGGAAGTGCTGGTGAAAGAGTGAAGTCCCTGAATGCAGGCTGCTGTTCTACCAAGTGTGGAAATACAGGGTGGGGGAGGGAAGTCAAACCGCAGCTACAGGGGATGAGAGACCAGGGGAAGTTCTTTCTTACATTTGTGAGAATCTTGAGCACATACACATGATAATAATGAAGGGAAGGCTGAAGATCCACCAGTGAGAATCCTGAAGGCAAACTTCAGAAATGGAGGACTTTGCTTTGCTCGTTGCTGTACCCCTAGCACCTGCCACACAGCAGAAAACACACATTTGTTAAAATGTGTAACTACGTCATTTAGAAACTGCAATTGGCTATAAGTAACTCTAAAGCAGAGTCCTGTGGTAGGTCATTCTGGAGGCTCCAGATATTTGACCAAATGTCATCCTGGGTGTTTCCACGTGGGCGCTTTTGATGGATATTAACATTTAAATCAATAGACTGAGCAAAGCGAATTGCACTCCCTAATGTGAGTGGGCCTCATCCAATCAGGTGAAGGCCTGAACAGACCAAAAGGGCTGACCCTCCTGCAAGTAAGAAAGGGTGCTTCCTGCCTGACAGCCTCCGAACAGGGACACTGACATCTTTTCTGCCTGCAGACTCAAACTGAAACACCAGCTCTTCCTGGGTGTCCAACCCCTGGACTCACCCAGCAGATCTTGAGGTTTGCCAGCCTCCATAACTGCATAAGCCAATTCTTTATAATAAATCTGTTCACGTACAAACACACACATAAATATGTATATGTAATATACAGTAAGTCCTCACTTGCCATCATTGATAGGTTCTGTGACTTTAAGCCAAACAACGTATAAAAGAACCAATAGACTAACATGAAAAAGAGTTAAGTACCTATAGCATCTCATCAACGTTATAACAAAATTATATTTAATGAAACAGGTTGAATGAAAAGTTATTCAAGACCCTGCTATGTATAATATATATATAATATATATACATGTAGTATATAAAATATATACATCCTATTGGATCTATTTCTCAGGAGAACCCTAACACCCTGCCCTAAATGAGCATATCATTTTGTGGAACATTATGCATGTAAACTATTATAGTCTGTCTGCCTGTTGCTATAATAAGAGCATTCATTCACCACATTTTATATACATACACGTGTATATATATGCATATACACACGTGTGTGTGTGTATGGCATGGTTCCTGTCTACATGGAACTTAACACCTAAGAAGAGACAGATGACAAGTAAGTGACGGGATAATGACCAGTGGTGAAGAGAGCAAAGAAACAGGTGCCTCAGAAGAGCAGAACAGGGCAAGGGCAAGCCAAGGAGCACATAGAAAAGGCTAACATCTCAGTCTTCCATGGGGACAACTGTCTCCTACATACATAGTTGCATTAGTACTGAGACTTGAAGGATGAGAAGCTTGTCAGGTGAGGAAGGGCAGGGGAATGGTGGGCAGGGCCAGGGGAATAAGGAGACTGATGCCTTAGGGAACGTAGAAGAAGCCCAGCCTATTGAAGGAGAAGCAAGAGAGAAGGTTAGAGAAGGAGCCACGTACCAGCTCATGAGGCCATGTGTGTCTAGCACTGCTATTGACCTGTCCCGGAGGCAGCGTGGAGCCATGGAAGATTTCTGAGCAAGAGAAGTGGCATGATTGGATTGGCCTGTTAGGTAACTCAGGCTGCGTGTAGGGGGTGCATTAGAAGGGAGGAGACTTGAGGCACAGGATCAGCAAGAAGGCTGTTCCGACGTAATCTGGGAGAGAAGCAAAGAGAGCCTGAGCAAAGGCAGTCCTAGTGAAGAAGAAAAAAATAGAGAGAGTGTTTATTTAGCATTTAGCAATTTATTTATTTCTGTATGCAAAAACCTTTATTTTAAAACTGCATTTTAGAAATAAGTATAAAAATAGAGACAGTATTATGATGAACTCTGGCGTGCCCATCACCCAGCTTCAGCCGTTACCAGCATTTGACTGATCTTGCTTTATCTGTTCCTCACTTTTTCCTCTGAGGTCTTCAAAGTGAATCAGACCAATCATTTCACCCTTACATACTCCCTTATGTGTCTCTAACTGATTAAAACACACTTCTTTTAACAAAATCACAATGCCATAGTCACACCAAACAAAATTGACAAAAATCCTTAATAGTATCTAATTCTCAGTTATGTTCACTTTTCCTCAGATTGTTTCAGCCAGCTTGTTCAGATCAAACTCCTGGGGCTTCATGGTGGAGGGAGCGGTTCTGGGAACGCTGCTGGGGATGAGACAGGTGCTCCTGCTGAATGAGCTAGTGGATGACCCCTAGGTTCTAATACAGCAAGTTTGAAGAAGAACCGACAGGACTTGGTGATACCTTGTCATTGGCAAACATTTTCTATCTGCTTGCTTTGTCTCTGCTACCTATTCTTCTCAGCCCCACCCTCCTACGAAAAAAACAAGAATTAAAGTGCTTTTCCCAGCATACACTGAAGCTATTTGAAAGAAGTCGTGGCAAGACCAATGCCTAGGCCCAGTGTTAAGGTTAAGGAGAAAAGATGCTTCTCAGTGGTATGGTTTCAGTAGTGGCTTTGCCCCTCCTATGTCTGGAAAATTCTCCTCCTGTCTGCTCTGTGGCTATCCTGCATAAGGAAGCCTTTCATTTCAGAGTTAAAAAATAAACCTGAAATGCCCCCTGAGTGTACCGACATTTATCCTTCAGTCTCAGGGTGAGAGAGAATGCCTGCAGCATTATAGCGGGAGAAAGGGGAGCAGGACGTCTTG
Organism: Anoura caudifer; assembly: GCA_004027475.1. NCBI lineage: Eukaryota > Metazoa > Chordata > Mammalia > Chiroptera > Phyllostomidae > Anoura > Anoura caudifer. The sequence goes on from PVKU01007821.1 coordinate 17,550, forward strand.
CTCCTGCAAGGAATGGGAGGCAAGGCTGGTCAAAGCCTAACTCCACCTGCTTCTCTGCTTTGCCGCAGATGGATTCCTGCACACATCATTCAGGGGAACCGCTGACAAATGAAAAGCTGAGGTTGTGGCTTGTGGTCACAAGTGTTTGAATCAGAAGTACTTGTTGAGCTTGTTAAAAGACAGATCCCCTCTGGGTGCAGTAAGAATGCACACTTGAGCTTGAAAACCACTGTTTTAAAACTTAGAATTCCATCCCGAAAGACATAGGATTGGTGATGCAAGCAGTTTTGAAACTATGAAGAAAGAAGTCATTCACTCAGGACTTGACCTTGGTTTCCGGAAAACAAGTTGTTCACAACGGGCTCTGGGACTTAGAACCAGCAAGTGGACTTGCACGTTCCCCACTGCTGTGGAAAAGGCACGAACATTTCTGTCTGGTCCCATGCATCTGGAGTCACCAGAACTCTGCTGTCACTGGGGAGTGGCAAGGGAACTTCTTTCTCTTTCAAGCTGCCAGCAGCAGCCTGAAAGAAAGGTGATGTAACTGGCTGAATCATTTACATAACAAAGTAGCGCTGAGCAGAGGAAGCCACAAACCTGCCTTAATGGACACAGGGAACAAAGACTTGAACAATGACGATGAGGAAGCCTAAGCGTGTATACATCTCTTCCCCCAAGGGGAAGAGATGGGCATCACCACAGGAGCCTCCTCTATACTCCGTTTTCCTTCCTTCAGGAGTCTTGTTTGGTGTCACTAAACTAGCAATCAGAATCATTTGTCGTATTTCATGTCACCATGAAACTATTTGTGATTGACTAGCTCAGCAGGGTGACTTGGAATAAGAGCCTTTCATTTTCTCAATTAGATAAAAGAAGTTTGTTTCTGAAAGCAGTCTTGCATTAGAAAGAAGGGAGGAAATGCCCCGGCTGGTGTGACTCAGTTGGTTGGGCATAGTCCCACAAAGCAAAAAGTTGCCAGTTCGATTCCTGGTCAGGGCATATACCTGGGTTGATGGTTGGGTCCCCTGCTGGGGTGTGGAGTGAGTACAAGAAGCAACCAATCCATGTCTCTCTCACATAGATGATTTTCTCCCTCTCTTCCTCCCTTTCCTTCTTTCTAAAAATAAATAAATAATATCTTTTTAAAAAAAGAGCCATTACTCCCTGTGACATTCCTGCCTTAAAAAAAAGGAGGGAGGAAATGGTCTTCAAGTATACAGGAGATCAGATAGTGCCTATGTGTGTATGTATAACTATGTATACAAATGTTTTATACGTATTATGTATGTATACAGATGTTTTAAAAACTATTTTTCCTATCAATTACAGCTCCCTACACTCCTAGATAGCAGTTCTCAAGGTGTTGACCTGAGATCCTGGGGAAAAATATTATCTGATATGTCACCAAGAATTCAAGAGGTAAGTGGCCTGATGAGAGTTCATTTCAGTTTAATTTTATCTTTCCACCAATTTACTACACTTATGATGTCAAACAATTTAATTGTACCTCAAACCTGTTCATGGAGAAATACATTTAATCTTTCCATCTAGCAATTTCAAAGCACTTGTTTATATCCTAAATTATCTGTGCTCCTGAGTTGAAGGCAAAAGGAAGGGCACCACCCTCCTCCTGGTTTCACACATGGGGAGAAATGCGACCTTGTTTGGTATGGCACAAATTATCTGTGGGCTCACAATGGAATCGAAGTGTTTCTAGTACCAAAGTGGTCCATTGTCCTATTATGCTCATAAAATCCACATAAGTCTATTCCACAGCAGTAGTAAACACAAGTATAGGGTCCTTGCAGGACTAAGTGTCTTACATATATTGACTCATTTCATCACAATGAAAGTAGTTGATTTTTTGTGCGTTGTTTTGTGAAAAATGCGTGCATTTTAATGAGCATCTGGTTGCACAAGCCTTTGCCCATATAGAAATTGATCTTCCACTCAGCAGATGAGAAGTACTGGGGGGCATCATGATGCACAGATATGGTCACTGCCCTTGTGAAACATACAATACAGTGGGGAGAGGGATGTGAACGACTACTTCCAAGTATGATGAGTATTACAAGGGAGGCAACTTTCCCCAAACATTTTCCTCCTCCAGCTGACTTGGGCTTAGACAAGCTGGAAAATTGCACGGTTGGGATCTGTTTTCATCAAGCTGAACTCAACCTGGGCAAAGTATGAGCAGAGAAAGTTAGAGAATAGTGCTGTGCAGGAAAAGTTAGAGAAGGGCCCATTGTACTGGAGGCCACCTGCTGCTCTGGGAGTCTCCACTTAACATTCTTTTATTTATAAGCATTTAAAAAATTCATATCAGTGTAATAGGTCTCAAGTTGATTGAGAATATAAAAAAACAAAATTCCCAAAGCATATCAACACTCTTAATTCTGTGTGGGAGTTCCAGAAGGATTCTTGCCTGTCCAGATAGGTTGAAGCAGACGGCCCTGTTTATATTAACCGATACTAGACCATTTGACCCTGGAACAGCCCCTTCATCTCTGCGTGCCTCGATTAAATGAGCAACGTAATAATCACCCCTTACAAGGCTGTCCTAGGACTTACTGCCGTTGAAGCAATTTGAGATTCCAACTTTATTATTGAAGCCTAGACTGTGATTACAGGCATGACTCACTGTGCGGGTTCTACCTGGTGCTCAGTAGTTTCAGAGGGCAAGCGTTGGCATGTGGACAAAGAGAGGGGATGACAGGTAAACATCACTTATTGCTCTCGGTCTCACCTGACTGAGTCCTAGTGGTTTTTTAAGTTCCCACGTGCCTTTGAAAATGAGTAATAATGTGTGTTAGGGGAATAAAAGCAGCATTGTTTTTATTTTGTACTTTTCCTTAAAGCAAAGTCAGATGGCATTATGGGAGCCAAGACCCTGACCACTCTGGGAGCACTTAGAACACTTAGTTCTAAGTGTTCCAGACCTACCTTCAAAGGATGAGGCCAGATAGTGCAACCGGTACCCAAACAGAGAGGAGACCACCAGCCTCTAATTAGTTGGGTGCAGAATTTTTTTAATGTTTTTTTAAAAAAGTGTTTTTCCACGTATTTTTTAAAAGATTTTATTTTTATTTTTTAGAGAGGGGAAGGGAGAGAGGAAGAGAGGGAGAGAAACATCAATGTGTGGTTGCGTCTTGCATACCCGCTACTGGGGACCTGGCCCGCAACCCAGGCATGTGCCCTAGACTGGGAATCGAACCAGTGACCCTTTGATTCACAGGCCAGTGCTCAACCACTGAGCCATACCAGCCAGGGCTTTCTTTTTCCAAGTATTGAGACTTCATCTGTTCTATATTCGCTTGGATCTTAAAACATACACACACACACACACACACACACACACACACACACACACACAAAGAAATCACAAACCACATATATCAGGAAAAGAAAGAGTTCACATTTGGTAAAATTAAGCTAATAAGAAGGTAATTTTCCAATTACAAGAAACTAAATTCTAAATTATTATTTGCCCAAAGAAATTTGCTCAGCTCTGGCCTTTCTAGGACAGCACCATTCCTCCATCATTTTATTTCCTAGTTTTTTCCAGTATCTCCATCTTGGTGGAATAACAGAACCCAAGAATAAGTTTATAGAGAAGTACTTTTTACATTTCCCCAAAGACATACTCCCAAGGAATTCAAGTAAGGGGGACTGGAAGAGACAAGTGATATTAAAATGAAATGGGGTTCACTCTTTGATGTTCTTTAAGACTTATCTTAGTTTCTTTTTTAATTGAACTCATTGGGGTGACATTGGTTTGCAAAACCATCCAGGTTTCCAGTGTACAACTCAATAAAACATCATCCGCACACTGCATCGTGCATTCATCACCCCAAGCAAAGTCTCTTTCTGTCCCTCTTTGTCCACCTCCACCTACCTTGGCACCTTGGTTTCCTCTTAGGCCCTGAGTGGATGGCAGTAGAGTTCATGACTGCTGAGAATATGGATGTTTTTCTTTTAAATATGGAAGTCAAATACATATGTGGAAGTTTCCCCAATACTTTGGAACTTGATTTCACAGTAGGTTATGACTCTGACTGCCTTAAAACAACCCGAAACCTTTGCCTTGCCCTAGTTCATCCATCGACCGAGTGTTCAAGACTTGCTGTGGGTGACCAGGACCCTCATGCAGACTGGTGGTCCAGAGACCTTCACTCAGCTGACAGATGTCCTGTCTGACCTATTGTGTGGCTACCCAGAGGGAGGAGGCTCTCGGGTGTTTTCTTTCAACTGGTATGAAGACAATAATTATAAGGCCTTCCTGGGGATTGACTCCACGAGGAAAGATCCTATCTATTCTTACGACAAAAGAACAAGTAAGTTTTCTGTGTCCTGTGTATAATTCAGGTTCTGGTGTCAGTTAAGCTGAAGGTTTGACACTTTCAGGTCAAACCAATCCCAGGGTTGACTCTCCCTTGCTCTTGTTGAGGGGTCTGGGCAAAGAGCTTCTCCTCCCAGAAAAGCACTTCTCCTTATAGGAAGCGGGTGGTGTGCATAGAGTTCTGGATGTGAGCCATGGAAAGAACTGAGACCCACTTGGAAAGGGAACAGAGAGGACATTTCCCACTGATCTGATTGAACTAGGGTTACATTCTAGAGGAAGAGAAGAAAGACAAATGAGGAGGCAGCCCAGAGCTGCAAGCCAAGCTCAGGTCAGAAGGGCCCTGGCAAGTAAACACGGCTGTGGGCTGTTTTCACAAACACAATGCGCTGAAAATCTGTGCATGTAGTACTGAATTGTGTTCCAATGGCAAGTCCCTGGCAAGTCCACTTTCCCACCTTTCAGTATTTTTTTTGGCTCTCATAGGGTAAAGGAGAGTGGGGTAGGGAAGAAATGCGACTGAGTGACCCTCCCGTTAAACATTAAAGAGGCAGCGATGCATGCACCACACGTCATTGGGCCCTAAAATAGCCACACATAACCAAGAAGTTAAGCAGCTAATTGAAGGAAAATCATTGAGACTAAAGCTGAGAATCCAAGGGGAGGCCTTGTGTGGCCTCTCGGTCCCTTTCATCTGAGAATGGCCTCTGTTCCTTGCAATAATCACAAGAGGGCTCCTCAGCCTCCTTCTTCTAAAGGAGAAGAAACCACAGGGCAAGCCCCGTCCTTATCCTTAGTTTCTCTGACGAGGCCCTTATTGAGATGAACTGTGGCATTTTGTTACTTTCTAATGACCAGCTGGTTACTGGTTGGGTACAGCCTATATTAATTTAGGTTATTTGTAAAATCCTCCAGCATTGAGTTGAGGAAGACATGTGATTTGAACACACTAATTACCATGTTTAGCGCTGAGAAGCGAGAGTTTCTACAAAATCTCTCCCTTCTGTCCTGTCAGCGAGCTTTTGTAATGCGCTGATCCAGAGCCTGGAGTCCAACCCTCTAACCAGAATAGCCTGGAGGGCAGCGAAGCCTCTGCTGATGGGAAAAATCCTCTTCACTCCGGATTCTCCTGCCACACGCAGGATCCTGAAGAACGTAAGGCTCCAGCTGGCCTCATCCCTTCTACCCTGGACCACCCAGAAGGATGAGAGAGAGGGAGAAAGAAGGGGAGAGAGGAGAGGGAGAGAGAGGGAGAGAGAGGGAGAGGGGGAGAGAGAGACTGTGCCCTCCTGGTAGTGAGGCTCCTGTTTGTTTTTTGCTAAGTAGACTCTTGAGTTTCTCCCCCATCATCAAAATGCTTTGCGCCAGCACCCACTGCCTAGGCCCTCCCCTCTCTACCCAGCCTCCAATGAGGTTTTCTTTCCCAGCGCCTGCATTATGTCCTTAATGGGAGGGTTCTCGGAATCCTGGCTGCCTGAAATAAATACAGGGAGGGTGGCAGGAAGAGCCTTTGCTCACAGGGAGTCCATATCTAGCTTTAGTTAGATTCTGAGATAATAACATCACCAATATTACATGTACCTCTGAGATACTAAAACATTAGCTTCTGTCAATCTGGGAGGCTGGGAAATAGCAGATTGTTCTGGGAAATGTCAATAGACTGAGAAAATTAAGACACAGCCTAGAAAAACGTTTCCTAAACATTGAGGGTTTCTGACATGAGCAGAAAAGACATAACTAAAGGTTTTCTCTCATTTTCCTCTCCGTCCTTTGTCTGTCTCTGTCTGGCTTTAGGCCAACTCGACTTTTGAAGAGCTGGAGCGCGTCAGGAAGTTGGTCAAAGCCTGGGAAGAAGTGGGGCCCCAGGTCTGGTACTTCTTTGAGGAGAGCACCCAGATGGCCGTGCTCCGAGTAAGGATAGTGAGGACAGGGGGGAGGGGCCGGGAAAGTGCCACTTGTTTCCTTTTCCCAGGAAAGGGCTAATCATGACTGGCATTAGATTAAAATATAACAAGCAGGGCCTAAAGGCACTAGTTCCAGAAGCTGTCACCCAGTGGCGTCACTGACTCTGGATGGGAAATCTGTTTCTTCAGTTCTGAGGGAATGTAAAGACTGCTACAAGGCCACACTTCCTGAAGTTTCTTGCCTTTATGAACTCACTCGTGCGCCTCAGATTCAAAGAGGGGTCTCCTCAAGGAGCCGCCACGTCTGTAATTGCAAAGGTGGTTCTGATTTCCAGCTTTGCAAAGCCGGTAGATAAGGGTTCAATCTAGCGGGGATAATTCAAAGAGAATAAAAAGATCCATAAGAAGAAGAAAGTTTCCTGTATACCACTTCCCCTGCCCCTCTCCCCCACCTCATCATACACATCCTCCCTCTATTATAGAGATTGCATGGGGCGGGGGGGATGAGATCTAGATAGGTACACCTATAATAGGAGAAAACCCACGAGTTTTTTAGCGTGCCTTAGAGTCTCTATCTCTATTTATTAAAAATTAAAAATGACCCAAGAACAAGACCAAAGATCCTGTGGAATTTCCTAAATGCTGTGACTGCTTTGGTTCTTCCCAAGGACACCCTGGCAAACCCAACAGTAAAAGGCTTTTGGAATAAGCAGTTTGGTGAAGAAGGTATTACTGCCGAAGCTGTGCTGAACTTCCTCTACAAAGGTGCTCCAGAGAGCCAGGCTGATGACGTGGACAACTTCAACTGGAGAGACATATTTAATGTCACGGATCGTGCCCTGCGCCTGGCTAATCAATACTTGGAGGTAAGAAACAGCAAGCCACCTAAGGGCTACACTGGGCCCCTTGAAGACAGCCCCATGGATGGGGCCAGAGATCTCTCAGCAAGTCACATGGTCTTGGGTTTCAGCTCTCATTTTCCCCACTGAAGAAACAAGAATTCCCACAGCCCCCAAACTGAGGTGGGTCCTGTTCTCTAACAGCTTATCCACACTTAAAAGCAGTTCCCCCTTCACGTTTCCTGCCTCCTAACGACTCCTCCCTGACTCCTCCTTCATGGCAGCCCCTGAAGTGTCTGAGTCTGTCCTCAGCCTTCTCCTGTCGGCCATTGCTTTCGTGACAGGCACTGGCCACTGTCTACCAAACCTCAAGTCTGCGGGCCCACTGCTTGCTGGACCCTCTCACCTCCAGGTTCTGCAGGCACATCACACTCCATATGTCCAAAACCAAATCTGTCTTCTCTTCTGATAACCGTCCTCAGCATTTTTCCAAATTCTCAAGCTAGAGATTTTAGTGCCACCTTCAGCTATCATTCTTCTTCCCCTTCCACACCACAGCTATCACTTATGGAGTGTTACCTTGTGCCAAGTACTGATTAAGTGCTTTTACATATGTAAACCAAAATTAATTGTAAGTTGAAATAAAAAAAGTTTTTAAAGCATTTCTTTGAGCAAAAAGAATTGCAGCCCAGGAGACACAGATGAGATAGCAATCTAAATTGTGTTCCTCAGAGAAAAAGGGGAGGCTTTCTTTTCCAGCAAAAGTTCCCACCCGAGTTCCTAGTTAGGTCCCTTTTATGTAAATGAAGTATTTAAATCTGTACACTTCTGACTGGACCAAAATGCACAGTCCTGATTGGTCAGCATTATTTGTTCTGATTGGATAGGGCAGATCTTAGTCCACTGGTAGAAAGCTGAACCCAGGAACTCCCTCACCTATAATAGTTGACTCAGCTTGCTTAGCAATCAGGGCACAGTATAGGAAGTCAAGAGTTCAGTCTGAGGTTCTTCCCTGTATAGGGAGTATGTCAGTAAATGACTGCCAGGGTCTTATTATTTACAAAATTTGGGCCCTCAGTTGACCATAGGGAATCCACCTCAGCAGATAATTTCCTCCTCAGGCATTCTTACCAAATGAATCCTTCTTTTTGGGTCCACACATACATTAGCTCATTTAATCCTCACAACAACTCCTTGAAGTGTGCACTATTATTGTTCCCACTTTACAGATGCAGAAGCTGAGGTTTAAACAGGTTAAAGAAGATCCCATGCTACAGCTGTTAGACAGGACCCTGCTCTTCTGACCTTTTTACTGCCTCTATCATGTCTAGTCGCCAGGGACAATTCTGCACCCACTTCCAATGCATGGGGATTTTTTCCTCCACCACCACCAAGCAATTCTCCAATACCAGCTGGGTGTCCTATACTTCAACACAGTTCTGACACTGTCTACCTGAAGATTGCATCATACCCACGGATTCAGGCCTTAGTCCCATATTATGGCCCTACCCCCAAATTCAAACACTGATCACAAATCTAAGTCATCCAACTGGCTATAAATCAGAGGTTTCCATGGTCCCCTTCATGGGTTCAATTAATTTGCTAAAGCAGCTCACAGAACTCAGATAAGCAATTTCCTTACTGGGTTACTGGTTTATTATTAAAGGATACAGCTCAGGGCCAGCCAGATGGGAGAGAGGCATAGGGCAATATATGTGGGAAGGGGTGTGTTCACCAACCTGGAGGCTCCCAGAACTGCATCCTTTTGGATTGAGGTTCCAAATCCATCCATCCGGAGGCTCCATTACGTAGGTGTGATTGACTAAATCATTGGGCTTTGGTGATTGATTCAATCTCCAGCCTCTCTCCCCTCCCAGGAGTGGGGATGGTGGTACTGAAATTTCCAACTCTCTAATTATCTGGTTTTCCTGGCAACCAGCCCCCCTTTCTTAGGTGCTTTCCTAAAGTCACCATTAACATAACAAAGACAACTTTCTCCTGCTCAGCTCAGAGGAAGTTCTAAGGGCTTCAGCAGCTCTGTGCCCAGAGACAGGGATGAAAGCCAAATACATATTTCTCATTACAAATCACAGTGTCACACTCAGCTTTGTCTACTCTGTCTTGTAAATATCAATTCCACCTCTTGCTTTCCAGGGTCTCTGAGGCCCAGAGGCTTTGTCTTCTGCCCACCAGCCTGTTCTAACTGCTAGACTCCAGGGTACAGTCTCTTTTGACTCAGGCATTTGTGCACAGTGACACTGGATCTACATTCCAAGCAAACATCTGGCAGCATCATTTTCATGTTAAAATCTTAGTGACTCAGTCCCCAAGGAGCACAAGTACTTCCAAACCCGCCCCACCCACCTTCCCAGCCACGGCTCACTCCCTGGCTTTGGCTCTGCTCTGGTCCTTTCCCCACCCTCCCCATACCCCAACTTCTCCTGATTGCACCCTTTGTGAATGCTGTTTGTCTGCCCCTTTATTAGGGTCTTTTTGCTTTAAAAAAAGAGGGAGAGACAGACAGACAGACAGACAGACAGCGAGACTTTATAGGCTGATAAAACTTAGAAGCTCAGGGCATCGAGGAATTGATGCCACCACGAGGCCCTCCTGTCCTTCCATCTCGCCTTGCAGCTTGTCTCCGTCTTGGCCAGGTCCTCTTCCATTAGTGACATGTCAGTGGCTTACAGCTCTCTGTGGTCATCTTCACACCAAAAATTCTGCAGGAAGTGGGAGTGGCTTTCCCAGAGTGTAAGCATTATCGTTGTGCAGTTCTCTGATTGGCCTGGCTGCTCTACCTGTCCTTCGGGGCGGGGAAGGGGTGAGGACTGTGTGCTGTGATGGGGATCTGGGTCAAATGCCCATCGGGAGAAAGGGGAGCAGAGTTAGTTTCATCTGCATCTCACGGACTGGGCAGAATTACTGTAAAGTGGGGAAGGGTATTTCCCTAAAAGAAGCAATATAAGGCAGAAAAGCCTGAAATGACATTTCCTTCCCCATCTGTTTAGCTCCCATCCGTTCATTCTTTGGGACTCAGCCCTCAGTTGTCACTTCTGCTTCCACATAGGTTTAGCCATTCACACCTCTGTGTTTCCCTGGCCTTCTCTTCACACTTCTCTTAGACCCTATCCATGTTAGACTTGGGTTACCTGTTAACATCTCCATCTCTGGCTGAATGACAAGACTGGAGTTACCCAGGGTCAGGGAGCACATCCTAAGTATTTCTGAATTCTCGACCTCAAATTTCCAGGGAACCTCTCCATCTAAGGGACTGTCACACCTGCCAAAGCAGGTCAGGGCCAGGACTGGGCCTTGTGTCAACTGGAACCACTAGAAGGTACAAGATGCTCTGGGCAACAGGAGAGGGAATTTAGGTGAGGGCCCCCAAGAGCAGGCCCCCTCCCCCAGACTCCTGGTCCCTGAGGGTAACTAAATAGTGAGGAAAAGCTCAGCTTTATCTGCTTATGAGGACTCCCTGCTGCCCTGGTACCACCAGAATTTCCTCAGACTGTGGGACCTTCCCTCTCAAACCATGGAAGGGGCAGCAGAGGCTCCCTGGGTGACCTTTCAGAATAGGCCAGTGTAACAGCAACAGCACCAAACTTCAGGTTCCAAAGTGATTCCCAACTTGCCCAAAAGCAAGAATGACCTTTGGCGCCTTTTATAAAACAGATTCCTGGATACCTACTCAGATCAACGGACTCAGAATTCCAGGGACAAGGTCTGGGAATCTGTATATCTGCACACCTATTAGATGGGTGAAAACTTCAAATCCCCTTGTGTAATTACTCGGTTCACATCGCCCTCCTCTCATGGTGCCTCTACCAGCTGCGTCTCTGTGCCTGGCTATGCCCACCACCATTTACCACTTAGGCAGAACTCTTGGAGCGGGCATAGATAGAAGAGAGCTCTATTCCTTTATTCTCTCAGAATGGAGTTCAGGGTTTTTCACAATGTTTTGGTGAGGTACTATCAGTAATAAATATATCACAAATAGGATTTTTTTTTATTTGTCACCATTAAATGTCTGAATTTTAAACAGATTCTTGGACTGGGGGCTCATATCCATCAGCTCATTCAACTTCAGATCCCAAGTAGTTTTCCAGAACTGCTACCTTCACCGTGAAGCTCCATGAGATTTCCCAGTTCAAACTGGGCTTCTTCGGCATTCTGGCTTTTCTAACAAAGACATCATGAAGCAAAGAAATAGATTGGCAAGCCTCCTCTGTGTCTTTTTCAGTGCCATCTGAAGCCAGTTCACTGACCACTTCTTTCAAGTCATTTGTCTGCACCTCTTGGGTCATGATTTCCATCATCATCTTCTGGATTTGGAGGACCTGTTGATGCTGAGCATGGGATGTCCTCCAAATCTGATTGCTGCATTTTTAGTAAAAGCAACACAGAATAGACAAAGCAAATAGCCATCGGGTAGTCTTGACATCAACATGGGCTTTAGTCACGGTCTGCCATTTTTTGACCACAGAGCACATTTTGTCATGGGTAAGATCCACACTATGGAAGTTAGGCACCTTTTGCCCTGAATATCCTCAGTAATTAGCTTGAATTTTCTAAATGCAACTTCATCATTCTGCAGATCAGCTAGGCTCACTTCGAAAACACAACCTTTGAGACCATCAGATGTGATTTTGTTTCCTTGCATCCTCGTGACCAGTGCTCTTCCAATATTTCTTACATTGAGCATAGCTGGTGCTTTCACATCGAAGCAATCTTACTTAGAAAATGGACCAGCCACTGTCTTCTTGGCTTCCTTTTAACACCTTTCATTAGATGCTTGTTCTTGCCAACCGCCATGCTGCTGCTCAGAGAGCCAAAAGGGGTAGTGATGAAGAATATTTCTTGCTTTGTCTGACTTGACGTTTGCACGGTAACATAAAGGTCTTGTTTTCTTGAAGCATTATTTTTTTTCGGTGTAGCTTGTGCTTAATGTAGAACCATGCACCCAACAGAAACTTTAAGAATTCAGCCTCTGGTTCCAGACTGCCTGGGTTTAAATCCCTGCTAGTTGTGCCTCAGCTTCCCCATCTATAAAATGGGGATATTAGTAGTTCTTACCTAGTAGGCTTGCTATGAGAATCGAATTAATTCATGGCAAGCACCTGGAATAATTCCTGGCATATAATAAGCATTTAGTAAATATTATCTTTTAAACAAAATATAAACAAAAAATATTGCTTAGGAGAAGGGAAGTGGCATTGGTGAAATCAGGTCCAGCCACTGAGCCACCCTGCTCCTCCTCTGGGGATTACAAAGCTGTTAATTACATCCAGCCTCAACCACCAAGCTTCCTGAGGGCTTTGTAATCCCATTAGCCTACTGAAGAGCTCCTAGGCAAAGGCCAGGTGGCCACAGGTCAGTGGCCTCCCCAGGGGTCCCTAAGAGAGGTTTTGATGGTGCAGAAGCTCAGCGGGTGATTATGAAGAAGTTTCTGATCTTCCTGTCTGTGGGGAGAGGGAGGAGGAAAGCCAGGAGGGAAGGACCTGAAAGGAGAAAGTAGAAGGGGGAAATGAGCAGTGAGGGAGAAACTGATCATTGCAATTGGTCCTGGGTTTTCCTGCTGTTGTTCTTATGTTTTAGGAAGTCCGGAGGAACCATGGAGACCCCCAGCTCCCATTCTGAGGGTCTCTCTGGGACAGGGTGGTAAGCGTGCTCCTTCACAGACTGTTTACAGTTTGGCTGAGGCTTTCCTTGTCAGGAATGTGCCTGGTACTAAAGAGCTGTGAGAACTTCCTGGGCCAGCCTCTAAGCTTACTTCCAAAAAAAAAAAAAAAAAGAAAAAAAATCCCTTAAGAGAAATTAAGCAAAAAACAATTTAAAAAATGAAAATTTTGTCAATCTAGGTCAGTGGGCACTCAAATATGACACTGAACAATAGAACTGAACTAAGAGCAAAGACCTTTAAGCCTTTATGGGGAAGGGAGTGATCCAGTAGGTTTTTCTCTTCAACTAATAGAAAGGCTAAATCCCCTTCCTTTCTGCTTAGGGTGAGGTCTTAGCTTTTGAACATTCTATTGAGTGGCCTGGAGTGCATCCCATTGCCCAGGAGCCACCTTGCTCCTGGGGAGCAAGCATGCGATGTTAGGCTAACAGCTTACAGATGACTCTCACCCATCCAGTGAGGGCCAGTGGGCCTGGACCTCTGCCTCTTAGGAGCTGTGTCACTCTAAGAAAATCACTTACTTACCTTCTAAGGCTTAACTCTTACCTATATGTCCAGAGAGTAACACAACGAACCTTATAGGGTTGCTGCTGACAAATGAGAGAAATGCGCAGAGCACTCAGAACACTGATGCCGTTGGCCAGTTAGGCACGAGTGTGAATTCTCTGCCCTTGAGTTCCTCGTCCATTAGGTGGGGTGGGGTGGGGGTGATAGTGTCTTCTCAGGTAGCTGTGAGGATGAAATGGGAGAGGGCTGGGTGCATAGCAGAAACTTTTGATGCGTGGCAGCTCTTGCTGTGAGCCACATGAATGTCTACCCCTGAACCGCAGACCAAGTAAGGGATGTACCTTTTTCTCAGATTCCAAACTCAGTGTAAACATTACCCAGGGACTGTGAAACTACTCTTCATGTTAACCTTAGTGAATTGGCTCAGAATCAGGAATGTCAGGCCGTTCCTGCAGCTCAGCAGGCTGGCCCTGGGCACATCCTGGCACTTCTGCAGAGATGGCCCAGTGGCTCCGGAACTTTTCTTGTTCTCAGCTGGGGGTTTCTATGACCTCATTCACCCTATAACCATATTTTGTCTTCCCCGTGATGCCCTGCCATCAGCGGAGGGGGGGACAACAAATTTATGAAAGGCAAACTTCCTGGTCAGCAGGTGTGCAGTGTGGACCAGGGAAAGGGGCGATAATTTTGGGAGCCTCACATCTCAAACATGTGGAGAGATACATTTCTACAGGCCTTCAGGTCACGCTGTTTGCCACATCTAAGGGCTCCAAGGGCAAGTGAGTTTTCATTTAGGTCAGCATCTTAGGCTAATATGTTTCTGCTTTTATGGTCGTAATTTACGTGTCTTATTCACGTATTTTTTTCTTCTGGAGAAAAGCACAGTTAGAGAAATTAATCATTTATTCCTCTGATTACCCTTTAGTTAAAACAAACATATACAGCCCTCCCCTTTGATTTCTTTGTTTAGGGAAAGTTTAGGCCTGGCACAGATGAAACACTATTTATAGAGTTCACAGTGTATTTTAATTTCACAGTATATTTGAATTTCAGATCTTGAATGTCACATCAGGAAGCTGAATTCAGCCCAACTTTAATATGAAAATACCTCTAAGTAATGTGTAAAACTGTACTTCAACCAGTTCCAACTACCTGTCCCTAAACGTTGAAAAAGCGTGCACTCATTAATTGCCTTTTCCTCTGCTGCCAACACAGCCAGTGCAGGTGCACAACTCTTTCTATCTGCATGGCGGCGACCTTGCTGATGGATCGGCAGTGTGGGGCTTCGTGGGGCTGCCTTTCCTCTGCACCTCGCCCGCTGTTGGCCACAAGCCACCACCACCCAACCAGATTGTGCTCAGGGGTGAATTTTTCAAGCTAACCTAAGAAAAATATGATTAGGAAGATAAACCTACTGATTCTGTAACAGAACTTAGAGACAAATGTATAGATGTTTTCAGAATATTTGTCCTATTGCTTTCTTCTGTTGATTCATTAACTCCAAAACGCACATCGGGCGGCTGGGGCGAGGTTGCAGGAGAGGGAGGAAGGGGACAGACGTGTGTACCATGAGGGCAATACTATTTCAAGAGTCATGAACTGGATCATAAGCAACTAACTCATGGGCAGTGACCTTATTTCATGCTTCATCAGTCTCTCAGAAACAGAACTGGACTGACCAAGGGGAACACAGATTGGAGGTGGCCTGCACTCATGGGTGGAGGCAAGGGGCTTGTACTTGAGTCTGGGGCACTTTTACAAGTCACCTTATCCACCGCTCTTAACTACCTGCCCAGCAGGCATGACTACTGTCATTTTATGGAATTAAAAAAATGGCATTCCTGACATGCCACAGAAGATAAGCGGGAATCTGGAATTCCAATCCAGACCTGCCTGACTCTGATAAGGATGTTCTTTCTCCTATATTATGAGGGGCACATGAGTAAGGGCTCAGTGAGAATTGTTGGGGTAAATTATATAATGAGTCAGATGAAGGCACCAATTATTTTATAATATTGAGGATAACAGACACTATTCTGAGTGGGTCTTTTCTGCTTGAAAATACCTAGGTTTATAGTAGAAAACCAAAAAGGTCTGAGCTCATTCCGTCATTCATATATTTGCATCTATTGAACTCCCTGCATCTGAATAAACACAATCCGCCCCTGAGCCCCAGAAGCTCACATTCTATGGGGAGAGAGAAGCATGTGATTAGATAATGTCACAGCAGTGGAATCTCAAAGAATGGCCAGAACAATAATTCAGTCCGATGGCGTAGAAACAGGTTGCACAACTCCAAATTCAAAATGTCACAGGTCCTCCAAGGATTGCCAATTCTTCCTCCCAGTTATCTCTGAAATCCCTTCTCTCCCTCTACACACATGGATTCTGTTTACAGAGGCCTGGGCCATCTGTGTTAGCTGGTCTGGGGCCTCCAGTCTCTCCACCCTTCCATTCAGTTCCCACATCGCCTCCAGTGAGATCCCTCTAAAACCCTACCCTCGCCATGGTGTGCCTGCCTAAAGCTACTCAGTGCCCCCTTATTGTCGTAATGGTGAAGCCCACCATGCCCTAGCCCCTTCACGCCTCTTCCACGTTACATGGGATGGACAGCATACTGAGTGGCTGATCCCTTACTGTCTCAATACCCACATCCCCCTTCAGGACCCAGCTCCTGTATTTCAGGGCTTCTGTGTCCTGAAACCATATTCCCTCCATCGTACCCCTCCCCACACCCATAAACCAGAATCCCTGCAGGTTCCAAACTGTCTTATTATTATTTTTTTAATCCTCACCCAAGGATATGTTTATTGATTTTAGAACCAGAGAAAGGGTATGAGAGAGTAAAAGAGAGAGAAAGAGAACATCAACTGGTCACTTCCCCTACATGCCCTGGCCAGAGATTGAACCCACAACCTAGGTATGTGCCCTGACCAGGGGTTGAACCTGCAACCTTTTGGTGTACAACCTTTTGGTGCTCCAACCAACTGAACCACTTGGCCAGGGCTTATTTATCTTTTGATTTCCCAATTTACCTCAGTGGAGCTGCCGTGGCATAAAGTAGACATTCATTAATACCAAATTAAAGCTTTACATTTAAAGCTGGGCCTTAAAAATTGAATTTGCTGGCTAAGCAAGGCAGAAAGACAATCTCGGGCAGAGGGAAGACCATTAGCAAAATACAGAAGAAGAACCCACAAGACAAGTTCAAGAGAAGCAGATAGTCTGGGTAGGGTGTGGCTGTACATGGGGGGGGCGGTGGGGCGGTGGTTGGGCATGGGGAGCAGCAGCAGTGTCCAGAGATGGGACTAGACAGGTCAGCTGGCCTGGTCTGTGAGCAGCTTCATCCTGTAGGGGATAGGACGTCATCTCCAGCACTTATGTATGGGCTCTGTGAGTCTGGGCCACAGCGGTGTCTCACTGCCTGAGAAACGAGGGTGACACCAGGGCGGCAGTTGGGCAGTGCTCACCCAGGTGGGTGAGCTGGAATACACTCGGATTGGTCAATGACCACTCAATATTTTAAACATGGTAATACCCACCTCCCAGAGTTGTTGGGATGATTAAACATGAAAGCTTTGAGAGCTCATATCCCCTGCACTTGTCAACCAGGTTATTGATCGTTTTCCCTGGGACCCAACTAAATAGCAAGCGTTACCTGGCGGCTTTCCCCCAGTGTGAGGCTTCCTGCTCCAACTCCGCCTTTGTATTTGCTCCACTATTGTATTTATTTGTTTTAGAAACAGGCATTTTTTAACAGCGGTGCATTTCCTGTCCCTTTGTTTTCCAGTCATGGTGCATTTCCTCACTCCTTGTGGTTGACCATTTCAGAGGTCTGTTCACCGGCCCAGTGTGGGGGATGAAATTTATTGCACTGCCTTGGGCTCTGTCTCACCATCCCAACCGAACACACAGCCCAAAGCTATGTTAGCCCATGGCTTTTTCCATGCGGTGCAAAATGAATCTTAAGGGCAACAGTCTAGATCTGCCAGGAAATCCATTCTGGGATGTTTGCCCACACCCATTGGCATTTTTCAAAAGGAACCCCGGGTGTCTACATTAACACCAGCAGGACCACTTTGGGCCTCCCCTGGCATCCATCAGCTGCTTTGTGCTCAGCCTGAGTTGGAAATTAAAGACGTAAGAGGCAGGAGATAGAGCCAACATCTCTAAGTGGGGGTGCAGTGCCTCCCTTATCCCTGAAGACTCGCCCCCCGCATGTCCTGGGTGTATTAGGGGGTGTGCAAAATGTGTCGGCACAGGGTGCCTGTCCCCTTTGACTATCAAGTTCAAACAAAAAGGTTTTGTTTCTTTTCTTCCACTGGACAATGTTTCCCACTTAATAAATAATTTAATTTATCTATTACTTAATGTGTTTGAGTTAGAGTCAGAGAGGTCACAGCCGAAGAAGGGAGCCTGCTGCTACTGCAGCTTCTCCTCCCGAGGTGGTGTTTGATTTAGCTGTGTAAACAGATGACTGCACTCTGCAGAGGTCTTGAGCGCAGCTGCCTGCCCTGGAGTGAGCTCCGGCCTCTTCCGCCAGGATGAACTCTGCTTCCTGGGGACTTTCAGCAAAACAGCCGAATCATAGGACTTGCGTGGACATCAAAGAGTGGTGGCCCTGCCACCTGGGTTTTGCTACAGCAGTTGGGAACTGAAGGAGACACGGAAACCCCTTTTAGGGCATTGTAGGGCTGAGATGCTGAACTCTTGGTTGCAAAATTTGCCCAGAATCTGCCTCTGAGACCATAAGACACTGCCTCTTTATTCACTGACAATATCCTATGCATTCTTTTCCTAGTAGTAGTGCTATCTTTATATTTGCTCCTTACACTGGCCAGTCCTTATTCTATCTCATTCTTCTCTACCATCCATAATTGCACAATTTCTGTTTGGGTAGAGCCAAATAGCTTTTAAGATTTTATTTATATATTTTTAGAGAGAGGGAGTGGAGGGAGAAAGAGAGGGAGGGAAACATTAGTTGTGTCTCTCAGCACCCCAGCTGGGGATGTGACCTGCCACTCAGGCAGGTGCCTTGACCAGGCATCAAGCTGGCAACCTTTTGGTCCACTGACTGGTGCTCAATCCACTGATCCGCACCAGCCAGAGCCCAGACAGCTTTCATAGATAGTCTCCATGGCCTCAGCCTCATTAGGACCTGCTATATTTCTTCCTTTAAAAATTTTTTAATTGTTGTTCAGTTACAGTTGTCCCTATTGTTCCCCCATTTCTGTCCCCTGCCCTACCCACCCCCACTTTCCATATTCAATTCTCCCCCCCCATTGTCTTTGTCCATAGGTCCTTTATACATGTTCCTTGATGACCCTTCCCTTTCTTTCCTCCTATATCCCCCTCACCCCTTCCCTCTGGTTACTGTCAGTTTGTTCTCTGTTTCTGTGTCTCTGGTTCTATTTTGCTTGCTTGTTTGTTTTGTTGATTAGGTTCCACTTACAGGTGAGATCATATGGTATTTGTCTTTCAGCACCTGACTTATTTCACTTAACATAATGCCCTCCAGTTCCATCCATGCTGTCACAAATGGTAGGGGCTCCTCCTTTCTTTCTGCTGTGTAGTATTCCATTGTGTAAATGTACCGCAGTTTATTGATCCACCCATTTACTAATGGGCACTTAGGCTGTTTTCAGCACTTGGCTATTGTAGGTAACACTGCTATGAACAGTGGGGTGCACAGGTTCTTTTGAATTGGTGCTTCAGGATTCTTAGGGTATAATCCCAGCAGTGGAATTGCCAGATCAAAAGGTGAACCTATTATATTTCAACTTACAAGCTAATGAGATCAGAGCAAATATGTATGTAGAAACTAATGGCCTTGGCCAAGGGTTTAGTCATTAATCTTTGCCTCCCCAAAACACTAGTGTACACACTCACATAAATAGACAGGCTCATTAGCCAAGATTTTAACTTCAGAGACCAGAGCAAATACCAACAGGGAATGAGGCAGGTGTCCTCGATGTAAGAATTCAAGGGTATAGCATGAGTTATACCTCAGAGGACCATGCAGGGACTTCTGACTAATGTCCAGAGCTGCTTTCACAATTGCTCAGCCTTGACCTCAGGAACATTTGGGGCAAATGACATTCAGAATTGACTTCATCAGACCTTCCTATGGGTAGAATTATCTGAGTTTCACCTAATGGCCAGCGAGCAGCCAGTGAGCAGCAGTGGGTTACGACCCCCCTTCCCCCTCCCTCGCTGCTCAGGTGGAGTGTGGGACTTTGGCTTCTGTCCACGGCGTTGTTCTGACCAGATGAGGTGCTGTGGTCAGTCCAGGACTGGTTGTATTCCCACACGTGTTGTTTAAAGAAAACAACTGCCTTCCTTCCTGGATAGACAGCTGTTATGAGTGAAAGGTACTCTGGCAGGGGCTTAAAATCCACTAGACTCTGTTAGCTTTTAAGATATTTTTCAACAACAGTAATAAAAATGGCATTTATTGAGATAATTTAACTATTCAGCTAACTAGACTCTATCCAGAGGATGTTCCCTGTGACCCATTGTGCCTCTTGAGTGAATTGGGAGGGACTATGGTAACTGACTTCCTAAGGTGGCCTTGTGGCTTCAGAGCATTAATACAAGCAAAGCCCTTGGGCCGGTTTGCGGCATGTCGTAAGGATAAGCATCAGCTTTTATTCTCACCAGGAGGTGCTGGCCAGCCCCTCACACATACTGCCACGCAGTCCTCGTGTTCTGAGGTAGGGCGCATCTCAGTCCTACAGAGGGAAATAAGGCCACACAGGTAGGAAACAACAGGGTGGGGATGGTTTTCAGGGCCATTTGTCTTTTAAACACTACGTTACACCACTTTCCAAGATGAGGAGATAGTCCAACTTTGAAAATGGGTCAGATGTGTTTCAGGGTAGAAATGAGTGTTTGCAGACCTTTTAAGTTTTGTTTTTCCAGAGAGTATCAGGGTACCAATCTAGGGGGACAGAGCAGGAAACATGACTACATCAGCTGCCTGATAAAACAGCCGAGATGGAGCCCACGTCACCGCAGGACCCAGCAATGTCACTGCAAACATCAGCCGCTTGAAAGTGCATTTGTCGTTATTGTTTTTTTGTTGTTGTTGTTGTTTCTGTTTTGCTTCACTGAGAGTTGAGCTCTCATTAACATCATAGCAAAAACTTGATTTTCACTGATTTCTTATAGTTTACCATATGAATTTTGTGTGTACAGGATTATTTTCAAAACACAGTAGTGATGCTATATTTCTTACAGCATTCAGGACTTCTAAACTGAGTTCAATTCAGTAAACACTTATGGAGTCCCTCTTATGAGAAAATGCTATTCCAGAGACCACAGTGAGCAAGACAGGGCCCCTGATCTCAAGGAACTTACTGCATCTGGAGCTCTGCTGACCTGTGCAGTAACCAGAGCCACAGGCGGCTTTTGTAAAAAAAAGTTTTTTTATTTATTGCCCTTGGCTGGTGTGGCTCAGTGGATTGACTTCTGGCCTGCCAACTGAAAAGTCGCCAGTTTGAGTCCCGGTCAGGGCACATGCCTGGGTTGCAGGCCAGGTCCCCCGTCAGGGAATGTGTGAGAGGCAACTGATTGATGTTCCTCTCACACATCGATGTTTCTCTCCCTCCCTTTCCTCTCTCTAACAATAAATAAATAAAATCTTTTAAAAACTTTTTTTATTTATTGATTTTAGACAGAAGGAAGGGAGGGAAGGACAGAGAGAGAGAAAAAAACATTGATTTGTTGTCCCACTTATTTATGCACTCCTTGGTTGCTTCTTGTACATGTGCCCTGACCAGGGATTGAACCCACAACCATGGCGCATCAGGATGACACTCCAACCGAGTCCCCAGCTGAGACTTTTTACATTTAAATTAATTAAAGTGAAAAATTCAGTGCCTCATATGCACTAGTTACATTTCAAGTGCTCAATGGCCAGATGTGGTTACTGGCTCCCATATGTGGTAGGGCATCAATATAGAGCATTTCTACATTCCAGAATGTTCTACTGGTCAGTGCTGTCTAGGTCAAGAGATCTTCCCGATCAGAAACTATGCTGCCTGGACTTTGTGGTTGGAGTGTGGCTTACCTTAGAGCAATGTGCGGGGAACAGCACCACCCTCAGGCTCAACACAAAGATACAGATTCAGATTCTGCTTCTGACCTACATTGACCTTGGGCAAAACCCTTTACCCCTCACCTCTCCAATGCTAGTTCCCTCACAGGTACATCAAGGACATGAGACCACAAGATTTCTACAACTCCTTCTGTCCAAATATCCTGGGAGGTTGTGAGTGAACTGGTAGAACATTGTGTGGTATGTGTGTGCCACAGCTAAAAGAAACTACAAAGAAAAAGTCCATCTCCCAAAATAATTTTGTTTTCATTTTAGAAATTTTTTTTGCATATTCATTCTAATTTCTATTCTAAAATTTTATATATGCAGTCCTAAATTCACCAAACTGATTTTTAAAATGAGATTATTTTATTATTCATCTTTGTAGAATGTCAAGGTCTCCCTAAAAGAAACTTAAATTTATTTTTTTAAATACACCCTGATAGTTCCGCTTCTATGGCTCCTTGCCCAAGCAGCAGATTGCCAATTCTCTGTGTTATTGAGGGAGCTTGGCCTTGGGCTGCAATGCAAGTCTGCATATCAAATCTCCCCTCGCCCCAGAAAAACCATCAAGTAGCAAGCCCCACATTATTTCTATCTAGAAAAAATGAACATTTACTGAGGACTTTCTATGTCATGAGGTACTTAAGTTCTTCATCTCACTTAAGGACCGGGCGATGCTAGGCTGAGCAATGCTTGTTTACAAAGAATAGCTCGCTAAAGAAAAATTTCCATTTCCCTTAACTCTATGATGTGTGCCTACACTCACTGGTATTTCTTAAAGAAATACCAATTCTATTTCATTTTTTAAAAACCAGTTTGTTATTGTGGTGTCCCTTAAGCCTTAGACCACTTGATTTTCTCCTTGTTCCTGTATCAGCTGGAAAACCAATAGCATCTTTGTTTTCTTTCTTTTTATCTAGAAGACTGAGAACATTACAGGGGACCCACTCCCAGGATGTGGAGTCTGGGGCAGGACATTCAGTTCAGAAGGCCCAAGGAGCACATTGATTTGCAGTACCTTGCTGTTCAAATCCAGCTCCTCAGTAAAGAGTTCTGGTTCATCCTCTGACTCCCTGGGTGGGATTCAGTAGTGAGGGGTTTTTGGTCGACAAGTTCGGTTTGCCTGCTTCTTCCCAGTGCAGCAGGAGCTTGGGTCTCTGGTCGGGTCCTTAGGATCAGTCCACTTGTCTCACTTCTTCATTTTTCCTGGTAATTGTTGTGGAAACCACTGAACTGGAGTTTGATACCTACTCTACCACTTTGGAGAAGTTACTCAGCCTCTACGAGCCTAAGTTTCCTGGGCTGTAAAGTGAGGATAAATGATAACTGCTCTCCTACTTTCCCAGCTGGTCATGAGCCTGTGGAGGGCCTGTGGAGGGCCTGAGGACCCAGTAATACCTGTGGCTCCTGATGTGGGGGGAAGAAGTCTAGTCCTGGGGTTGGAGAAGGGGAGGGAATCCAGAACTTGCCATGTTCTAGCTGTCTGACCTCTGGCAGGTCTCCTGTGTTCAGTTTCTCTTAGTAAAATGAGGATTCCAGGTAACTCAGGCTCTGTAAGAATGAATGTGTTCCTTTAAGCCTGCCTTATGTCAACAGCCTCTTAACCACTCTTCCTGCTTCCTCCTTTCCCCAACCAGCAATCTTTTGGAAACAGGATCTGATCCCATATGTTTTGTCCCTGCTTAAAGCCCTGCAGTGGCTCCTTGGGGCTTTTAAGGTTTGTCTGGAACCTTCCTGGTTTTAGCTTAGACAACCTCATGTCCCAGGAAACCCCTCTGTAAGGTGGTCCCACTCTAGAATCTGGCAGAGCAACTGAAGCAACTGACCTGGTTCCCGCCCACCTTCCTAGTGCTCCTCTTTCACCACACATCATCTCTCTTTGCCTATGTAATTCCATGCACGTTGGAATGACCAGAGAGTGTTTGACAAAATGCTGATGCCCAGGCCTTCCTCTTAAGAACCCGATTTCTTTGTTTAGAGTGGGGCCTGAGTGTGGGTATCCTTTTAAAGCTCATCAGTGGCTCTGAGGCTCAGCCAAGGATGAGGGTCACTGCTCTATTCCTGTGGATCTCCAGACACCCCATGTGTGGTTGCCTGTGCTGAGCAGGTTGCCTTTCCCTGCATTCCTCCCACAGGACAATTCCTGCTTATCTTCTTCCTACTCAGGAGCCTCTTTCTCCAGGCAGCCCTCCCAGAGCTCTCCAGGGAGGCTTAGCTACCTCCCTCTGCTGGGCTTCCAGACTCCCCTGGGCTTGCTTTCATCAGAACCTGATCATTCTGCGTTACAATTGTTAGTTTACTCCAACCCTCTCCCTTATTAGGGCTTGGGTTTCCTTCAGGAAGAGATTTTATCTTTCCTTCTTGTATCCCTGGAGCCAAGCCGGCTCTGGCACACTGCAGGCTCTCAGTAAGTATTTGGCGAACATATTGATCAAGACAAGGCCATCTGACCTCTTGTGAGTTACATTATAAGAAAGAAACATCAATACAATAACCCAAGTGCATTATAGGAAGAAGGGTTTAAGGAAAAAACAGATCCAAGTAAATACTTTAACAAACTTATGAACGATCCCTAATAATCAAATTAAAAGAAATTCTTAGTTTTGCTCTTTTGGGGGTAAGATTTTTTTCCGTTCCAGGGAGAAAAAAAAAGATATGTTAGGAAATTCCTCCATTACCAGCATTACCTGTCATAAAGTGGTGATTGGAAATGATTCCCTGATGGACTCATTTTGGCCCTCTGTTATTTTTTTTTCTTCCTCCTTTTCCTCAGCTGGCCATCCTTGCGTGTTTGCAGAGAGGCAGAAAGGTTCACTGTTTCTGTCTTTAAAACTCTTTCATCGGCAGGCTTTCTGATCTTCAAAGCAGCCTGTGTTCAGTGTGACCCCACTCCCTCGACTCCCCATGCTGGGGAGTGAGAGCTGGGAGTATTGTTGTCATTTTGACAGCTTGCATATTTGGACAGCCTTGGACAGCCAGAGAATACAGACCTCACTAAATCTGCAGGATTTAAAGCAAGTCAGCATTTCCTAGCCCTCTTCCACCCCTAAATCTAGACACATTGAAAAATTGACACCAGACTCCAGAGTTAAGCAAACAGTAAGTTTATAGGTCCCCGTGCATTTGACCCACCCCCTGGGGGCACCAGCCCTTATCCTCACTGCCCTTTATTTCAACTGAGTCCATGCAGTTGGTGTTCCTCCAACTCTCTCAACCTTTGTGATTATCTGTAGTGCTTAATCCTGGACAAGTTTGAAAGCTACGATGATGAAAATCAGCTCACAAAACGAGCCCTGTCTCTGCTGGAGGAAAACAGGTTCTGGGCTGGCGTGGTGTTCCCGGACATGTATCCCTGGACCAGCTCCCTGCCACCCCATGTGAAGTACAAGATCCGGATGGATATAGATGTGGTGGAGAAAACCAATAAGATCAAAGACAGGTGATGTTTCATGCAATCTCAGAAAGTCCTGGGCATCCCGAGGGATGTATGAGGCTAGGAGAGGGGCAGGAGTCACTTGGAAAGACAGAGAAACACTTTGGTATCAAAGAACTGAACTAACCAGTTGGTGGGACCAGGAGAGCTCAGCTACCTTGTCTTCATATCCCCAACTCGGCACCTCTCCTTGGCTGGCCTTTGTGCAACTTGGAGAGAGAAACCTCTAGGAACTGAATTATCTTCCTATAAAGATCCTACAGTTGGGATTTCTTCAAAGTCACTGAGAAATTACATTTGGTACAGAGTAAGGGAATGAGACTGGACGCAGTCTCCAAATCAATGAAGTTAAATGAGAGGAAATAAGAAATTTCGAAAAACTCCAAGTAGAGCCCTTGAATGAAAGCAATCATAAGTCATCTTGTGGCTAATAGTCATAACTGAGATCTAAATTATGAACCAGAAAATAGAATTGGATGGCTTGGGAAAGATTAGGGGAAATAGTCCAAGAGAGTTCTGAGTCACCTTGTGCTTGTGAAGTCTGCGCGAGCTGTCTGTTCCCACTCCCATCCTTCATCCCTCCCTGCCTCCGGTTTTTCCTTAGGTACTGGGATTCTGGTCCCAGAGCCGATCCTGTGGAAGATCTCCGATACATCTGGGGAGGGTTTGCCTATCTGCAGGACATGATTGAACAGGGCATCACAAGGAGTCAGGCCCAGGCTGAGGTTCCAGTTGGAATCTACCTGCAGCAGATGCCTTACCCATGCTTCGTGGATGACTCGTGAGTGGGAGCCTCTCAGTCCTGCTCCTGAACAAGCTAATTGGGTTGTTAGGTGGGGTAGGGTGCTCCCCAGGCTTCAGTCTCTTTGGAGAGAATCCCCGGGGGGACTGAGGCCAGCTCAGAGAGAATGGAGCTCTGACTGAGGAGTTCACCTCTCCAGGCTCCAGTCAGGGCCAGATGGGCAAGTGGAGTGGCAGGGAGAAAGGAGCTGGTGTTGTGGGTGGAAAAGGGAAGGTAAAAATTAAATCAAGAGAAATGAGGTTGAGGGAGGGAAGAAAGGCATTTAAAATTTCCACTACATAGTATGTTTGGTATGTGGAAGGGTTCTGGTCAGAGTGTTTGCCCAATGACTGCTAAATCAACAAATGAGGACTCTGCATTGCAAGCAGGTCCGGTTCCTAAGAGCCTTGGAATAATGCAGCTCTTTCCCTAATTAGCATTCCCATGATGTATGCTTAATGAAAGGTAGAGGAATGTGTTGGATGAGCTCAGGTCCTGTATATTTGTTGGCTAGTAACAAGCTAAGCAAATGGCCTAGTGTTTTCTGACTGTGCACCTGGGGGATGGAAAGACGGGGGGGCCAGAGAGACAGAGAGAGCTGGGAGGGCTGATTTCCCATGGTGAATGGGGACAGAAATATTCCCAGGACAGAGGCAGAGACCTACAACTGGCTTAAGGAGTCAACTCCTACAAAAAATTGGGAAGGTTCAAGCTTGTCCTCGGGGGTCAGGGAGGAGAGAGAGACATGCACAGCCTGAAGAAAAGAAGAGTCGAATTGCCAGCTGGCAAAGCAGTAAAATAAAGCCAATATGGGTACAGGAAACCCTCTTTCAACATCATAGTCCAATCCATTCTTCTTCCTTGGCTCTACAGAAGACTAAAGAGATAACAGTGGCCATTCTGTAGTCAGCTTGGGTTTGGACAATAGTCGGAGATGGAAATTGGAGCCAGGGGCAAAAGTCCAGTTCCACTTTTAGGATCAGAACAGGAGCGTCTGGCAGGGAAGTGTGGTAGAATGAGGAGATAATAAAGACTCTGGGCATTCAGTGTGTGAGAGCCCTCTGTTGGCAGGTCCTAGAAGTGCAGGCTTTATGAGTTCATCATTCTCTCCCTAGGGCCATCTTGAGTGAAGCCCTCCCATGCTGTAACTGGGCCCTTCCTGTGACACCCAGCAATTTTCATTAGATAATTCCAAGGGATTTACTAGCATATCAAGCACACAAAAAACGTGTGTGAAGTTCACGATAAAGTAATTCTAGATTATCAAATCTACCCTGCTTGTTGGAATGGGTATCCATAGATTTACTCCACAGGTTCATGGCTGAGGGAGTCAGTGGCTATGAAATCACTGATTTATTAATGGCCTTCTGAAAGTGCCACACTGCTTAGTTATTTTGTGCCTCTTCCTGCATAACTGGGGTTTGATCCTCCAGGGTAGATAGTGCCGCCCCCTTGGGGAGCCCAAGTATGGATCTCATCACACCAGTTCTCTTTGTTTGTGGTCCACGTCCTTGGGCTTCAGTGTCAATCGACACATAATCTGTCTACTCTGGTCACATGCCACATCATCTAGTCTGCAGTCCTTTCCTGCAAGATCTTACAAGTAGGTGTATACTGTGTGACACACATAGTGCGAGTTTATTTACACACTTTACTTACAGAGCATTCATCTGGGCTAACCAAAAAACTACATCTTGCTCTAAAGAAAAAGTGATCCTTCAGGAAAAGTGCAGTGTATTAAAAGATCCCAGCCCATTGGATGCCCAATGGAGAGTTTCCCACCCTTCCCTTTACCAGGGCCTTGTTCTCAACACATTCATTCAATAAACATTTACTCCACCCCTACCAGGTACAGGGAAGTCTGCTATTCTGCTTCTCTCCTCCCGTTTCAGTTTCATGGTCATCCTGAACCGCTGTTTCCCTATCTTCATGGTGCTCGCCTGGGTCTATTCTGTTTCCATGACTGTAAAGAGCATCGTCTTGGAGAAGGAGTTGAGACTGAAGGAAACCTTGAAAAATCAGGGTGTCTCCAACGCAGTGATCTGGTGTACCTGGTTCCTGGACAGCTTCTCTATCATGTCAATGAGCATCTTCCTTCTGACAATATTCATCACGGTAAGCCAGATGGAGAAGGCCCAGAAAATCTTGAATAGTTTGTTCCTCCTACCTTTCCTGCTGTTAATGAACTTGTATCTAGATTAGTCATCTGACCACCAAGGATAGCATGACCTGTAACTGCCCAGCCATTCTGGGCAAGTCTCACTCAAGAAGCCACTGTATCATAGCATCTTCCCTGCTCCCACTTCCTGCCCAGGGAGCCGCAGTCTACATAGATTACTAGCCCCTTTTCATGGACTGTGTGGAGAAGCTGCTATTTGCAGGGCACAGCACAGGGTGATTCTACATGCAAAGTGTTCTCTCTTTCAAAACACAGAAGAAATGAATACAAGGAGTGCTTTCTTGGGATTCCTGTCCCAACCACCAGCTGGAGTGGGAATGTGGAGAGCCTTTTCAGTGTATTAGGTGAAGAGACCTGGACTGTATATTGTCTTCACACTCTCACCACCCATGCTGCCTGCAGAATCTTTAAGACCTGTTCCAAAGGATGGAATTTGGAGTCTATCCTTTCTCAGTGATAGAAGTTTTTATAGCCCCAGACAGCATGCAGAGATCCATCCTCTGCAAACTTGCAGCTCCTTCACAAGCTAGACTTGGAAATAAAACACTAATTTATCATCTCACAATTAATTGTGTATTATTTCATACTGCTATCCCTTATTTTGAGTTCCTCCAGAGTAGATGATTTTTTGTACTTGTTAAATGATAAGGACATAAATTTAGGTAGTTTTTGGTATTTATTTGATAAGATTTGGTATAAGTTTCAGACCTCAGGCTTTGCAAGCTCCTGATATAGTGTCACCAAGCTTGTTCTGCCTCTTTACCGTCATCATATTCAGTGACCCTTTGCACCAGGCAATGTGTGTACTGACCCACAGACTCTGTTCGGGTGGTGCCTTCCATGCTGGACCATACCTGGTAACCACCTGACTCGGACATGTTCAATTACATATACTGTACGACCAGCACATACCAAATTAAACTAAACCCCGCCCCTTCTCTTTTGCTGTAAAATGTACTGAGATCTGAGGGGTTTTGATTTCAGTGTTGCACTAAGATCCAGTGAGCTATGGCCTTAGCCAAACCCTGTGCTAAAGAGCTATCAAAACCAGTGCTGATGTAGAGGTCATTCTTTTTTTTTTTTAAGATTTTATTTATTTAATTTTAGACAGAGGGGAAGGGAGGGAGAAAGAGAGGGAGAGAAACAGCAATGTGTAGTTACCTCTTGCATACCAACTGGGGACCTGGCCTGCAACCCAGGCACGTGCCCAGACTGGGAATTGAACCAGCAATCCTTTGATTCACAGGCCAGTACTCAATCCACTGAGCCACACTAGCCATGGCTTGATGTAGAGGTCATTCCACTCAACATGACCCAACCCAGATGTGGCTTTAAATATGCAAAGGATCCCAGAGCTCCACAGAGATGAGGGAGAAGCTGAGCACCTTGTTTGCCTCTAGGGTTCCCTTGTTCCTTCTCATCCTTCAGTCTGTTCCTTTCCCCACTACCAAGACATCTGTGTCCTCAGAACTAAAGAATTTGAAATGCACAGCATCTGATTTACACAAAATGCATAAACTTGCATGACATTGTGCAATGGCCATTGACTTGTTGCTGGTAATTGACCTTGAGATCTGCCTTCCTGAGAATGCACACAGGGACTTCAAAGCATTTATGACGTGAGTTAGAAAATGTTCACCAAGGGTTTCTTGTACAAAAAGGTTTCACCTTGTAGGAACCAGAATATTGTTCCAGTAATGACAGAAACAGAGCTTTCCACACCAGAATAGGGTTTTCCTTTTAATGATGCTGCCATCTTTCTCTCGTTCTTCCTTCCCAACTCAGCTATGCAGGGAAGAAGCTGGAAGCTGGTACAATGGGAGGTTTCCCTTGTTATTCTAGCTATTGAGAACAAAAAAGAAAAGTGGTCCTTAAAGGAAGCCAAGGCCAATGAAATTGTTGGGTCAGCCAAGTGAATTTCATCTCTGCCTTAAATCAGTGAGAAATTCTATAGCTCTAGAAGTTGGTAGGACTTTGCTTTGAGCTAAGAAATGGATTTCATTCCTCTGAGGACAGCAACAACTGTCTTAAAATTCTTCCAGCCAAAAGTCACAGGTTGAGTGTGGACTTGCTGCTATTGCACTGTGTGTGATTAGGGAAATTAAGGAAAAGGAGTGAGCTTTCCGGCATGATGTGGGGTCCTCTCTGACACAAAATCAGGCACTCTGAGTCCTAATCTTCACTTTCATTTAGATTTCCTCAAGGTTAGATTGTAGTTAAGCATGGCTCTCTTCCTCCTCTCTATGCCATTCATTTTATTCTACTTTTAAAAATCTGGTCTATCAAAGCCCAGCCAGCATGAGAGCATAAGTAGAGGAGAAACGGTAGCAACAGCAGATAAATAGCACGTTTGTTCTACTCAACTCTCAAGCGCTCATTACAGATCTCGGTGATTGGTCTCTGCTTTCCCCTGGGAGGAACCCAGTGCTGCAGGGTACCACTGCCAGCTCCTCAGAACCAGTTCAAGAGATGGGCCTTCTTTGCATCTTTATGTTCTCAAGAACAGGGGGTGACCTATATATATTTGGAGTTACTGTGCAAAGGATAAAAATCCTCAGAGGATGCCACAGCACAGGAGAATCAAGAAGGCCTAATCAATTTGAACATTCCAATTTATTCTGGAGTAATTTGTCAGCAGCTCATTTATTTAAAATAGCTAGTTTGTTTTCTATAAAGTCAAAGTGATTGAATCATTAGTTAATGTGAAAGATACTGAGTATTACTCATAGGTCCTATGAAATGTATTTGAATGGCATTATGGATGGGGTATCAATCTTCTTCCAAGTGCTATGGATTAATTGCTGATATTTTCACCTACGTGAGTGGCAAATCTCAGAATACAAGTATAAATTATGTAGTCAGCAGGCCAGGCCCCAGGCAACATTTAAAAGCTTGTCGGGTGGTCTCCTATCTCCCTCTTTTTAATTTTTAAATTTTAGCATGGACACGTGGCTGCCTTTATATGCTATAAAATGAGTTTCTTGGTTAATTACATCTGCCTCTTCTGTTCTTCATCTGTTCAGTATATCCCAGAGCTACTGATGCTCCAAGACCCCCTACACAGATCTTCCTCCTGTTCACATCCCACCGAGGATTTGCTTAATTAACACACAGTGATTAGTTGGTACCAACAATGTGATACCCTTCTAAGGAAAGAGCATTCATAGAATTTAAGGAACTCAATATATTGAGTCTTTTTTTAAAAGATTTTATTTATTTACTTTCACAGAGACAGGAAGAGAGGAAGAAGGAGAGGGAGAGAAACACCATTATGTGGTTGCCTCTCATGTGCCCCACACCGGGGACCCACCCGCAACCCAGGCATGTGCCCTAGACTGGGAATCAAACCAGTGACCCTTTGGTTCACAGCCCACACTCAATCCACTGAGCTACACCAGCCAGGGCTCAATACATTGAATCTTAAATGTGGAAATTTAGGTACCAGCAACAGGCTGGTAGGAGAGAACCCCCTGGTGCACAGGGCTTCTGAAGGGCCTGGATTTGCTGCACCGAGATCACCCTTGACAGGGACAGTGCCCCTGGATATGGGTGGAAATTACTGACTCATGAGGTCTCTGGTTTCAGCATGGAAGGATTCTACATTACAGCGATCCGTTCATCCTCTTCCTGTTCCTGTCGGCTTTCTCCACGGCGACGATCATGCAGTGCTTCCTGCTCAGCACCTTCTTCTCCAGGGCCAGCCTGGCCGCCGCCTGCAGTGGGGTCATCTACTTCACCCTCTACCTGCCTCACATCCTCTGCTTCACCTGGCAGGACCGGATGACGGCCGACCTGAAGATGGCTGTGGTGAGGGAACCTGGGCTCTCCCCTGGCACATGCTATGATTCCTCTGAGGGATCTATAGCCATCCAAGAGGACTGGCCCACCCTTTGAAGGGATCCACTTTGCCTTCAGGCTCAAAGGGGTGCAGTAAGGTTTAAGGGCACCAGGTAAAAGTGGGAGTGACCTGACAGCTCCCGCTCACCAAACCTGCTTGATTAGTCTGCCCCAGGAAGTACATGAAAACCAGTTCAACTCAGGTCCCTTTGTGTGTCCATAAGGGGAGACAGCCAAGTCCATTTCACTTCATTTTCTATTCCTAGTGTTTGACAAGATTCAGAAGGAAGGGAGCTTGCCTCCCTAACTATCCTGTCCAGAACGATGTTTCCATGACTTAAAGGTTTTTGTTTCTTGCAAAAAGAACTTCAACTGGGGCAGCTCTCCAAGCGTCTTTATCACGCTCTACCACTGCTTTCAGGAAGGGGTGCAGAAATGAGCCAGTCCAGAGTTGGGCCCTCTTGCCAGGAGATACCTCCAGAAATTGGACTTGTGATCACCTGAGAGACCTCTTAGTTCATGATTCCCAAACACCACTGTCCTTTTCTCTAATCATTTTCAAATAGGTTATTTCTACCTTCTCACCAGGTTAAAGAGCTTCTGGGCCCTGTAGGGTGCAGTTTTCCTTGTCTTCCAGAATCTCCCTGTTCTCAGCTCGCTGTGTGGTGGGGTGGAGAAAGAACTACCACCTGCTTCTCGTTGGGGAAAGGTCTAAGGTCTAAGTAGTTCTCACAACGCAAACTTAGTTGGTTCCAGAGCTGCCAGAGCATCTGCCTTTTATTTCTTATGCCAAATAAGAAACTAATTGCTGCTATCTATAGCACCCAATTTTCCTATTTAAAAAAAAATGTATTGTTATTCTGTTACAGTTGTCCCAATTTTTCCTTCTTTGCCCTCCTCCACCCAGCCCACCCCCCACTCCCACAGTCAGTCCCCACACTGTTGTCCACGTCCATGGGTCATTCATACATGTTCTTTGACTAGTCCCTTCCCCTTCCTTCCACCATTATCTCTCTCCTTCCTTCCCTCTGGCCGTTGTCAGTCTGTTCCATGTTTCCATGCTTCTGGTTCTATTTTGTTTGTTAGTTTATTTTTGTTCATTGGATTCCTCTTATGTGAGATCATGTAGTATTTGTCTTTCACTGCCTGGCTTATTTCACTTAGAATAATATTCTCCAGTTCCATCCATACTGTTGCAAAGGGTAGGAGTTTCTTTCTGCTGCATAGTATTCCATTGTGTAAATGTACCACAGTTTTTTTTTTTTATCCACTCATTTACTGATGGGCACTTAGGCTGTTTCTAGCACTCAGCTATTGTAAATAGTGCTGCTATGAACATTGGGGTGCATAAGTTCTTTTGAATTGGTGTTTCAGGATTCTTAGGGTATATTCCCAGAGTGGAATTACTGGGTCAAAAGGGAGTTCCATTTTTAGCTTTTGAGGAAATTCCATGCTGGTTTCCACAGTGACTGTATCAGTCTGCATTCCCACCAACCGTGCACTAGGGTTCCCTTTTCTCCACATCCTTGCCAGCACTTTTTTGTTTATTTATTAATGATGGCCATTCTAACCAGTGTGAGGTAATATCTCATTATGCTTTTAATTGCATCTCTCTGTTGGCTAGTGATGTTGAGCATCTTTTCATATGTCTATGGGCTCTCCGTATGTCCTCCTTGGAGAAGTGTCTATTCAGATCCTTTGCCCATTTTTTAATTAGATTGTTTGTCTTTCTGGTGTTAAGTTGTATGAGTTCTTTGTATATTTTGGAGATTAGACCCTTGTCTGATGTATCATTGGCAAATATGTTCTCCCATATAGTCGGTTCCCTTGTCATTTTAATGATAGTTTCTTTAGCCATAGGACCCAATTTTCTAAAATGATCACAATAGGTTAGTAGCAAGAAATCCTTTGGACTCTACCAGGGGTTGAGCTGGGTGACCTTGGCATACTGGTTAGACGGTCGGTGTTTTGAGACCACAGCTAGATTCTGGAATGTGTGGATCCACTAGGAAGCTATAGTTCTGGCAACTGTGTGGATTAGGGCTGGGCTGAACATATAGCTAAATAACCCCTTCTTTGCAGAGAGACATTCTGAACCCCACCCTAAGTCCTCCAAACTATGTCTGAGCAGAGGAAGTGGGAATAGCCCATCCCTCTGCCTGTGTTTGTATGCCTTCTGTCAGGTCAAGGTCAGCCATGAGGACTTGGCTGGGGAACTTCCTCTTTAGAAAGCCCGCTCTGCACAATACCCAGTCAGTTGACTAGTACTCTCCAGAGAGAACCTAAAAGAATGAGTGTCCCCAGTCTCAGGATGGGAAAAGGTAAGAGAGTTGATGTCTGAGGCAGTTCTGGACCATGACAGACCCCAGGAGGTCATGAGACCTTCCCTGTGTGGCCCCCTTGCTGCCCTGGGAAACTGATGACTTTATGGACCCTTCCAGTGGGATCCTCACAAAGCCGCTCAAGTTAGCTTCTTGGTTCTACCAAGAACTGTGATGTTAAGAAAGTGATAGAAAGAAGTGGGGAACATAGGTGAGTGAACATGAGGACCTTTGGTCTTTCATTGTGTTATGCTGTGCTGTGTTTGTCTTCCCCATTACACAACTGCGTTCCATTGAACAGGTGAGAGGTGGCCCAGTGGGTCGTAGGCAGGGGTCCTGAGACCTGAGAGGCATTCCTATAATTTTTGTCCTGCAGGAAAACTGCCTTAACCTATCCCTAAGGTGGCTTTACACCTGGACACAATGAGGACCCTCTTTTGGCCCTCCTCCCTACCTGTGAGCATCTGGGTGCTGTTGGGTTGGGTAAAAAATTAAAAAATAAACCCTGCTCTCCTGTGTGCCCTCTTTGCCCCACTGCAGAGCCTGCTGTCTCCTGTGGCATTTGGGTTTGGCACTGAGTACCTGGCCCGCTTTGAGGAGCAAGGCCTGGGGCTGCAGTGGAGCAATATTGGGAACAGTCCCGTGGAAGGGGATGAATTCAGTTTCCTGATGTCCATGAAGATGATGCTCCTTGACGCTGCTCTGTATGGCTTTCTTGCCTGGTATCTTGACCAGGTGTTTCCAGGTAAGTGTTCCTGTTCATAGGGTAAAAGTAATTGGGTTCTTCAGATCCCCAGCCCTCCCTCTTTGCTCTAATTTAAATATCATACTTTCTAAGCTTTTTTAATCTGGGCTCTCAGAACCAGCATTTGGAACTGAAATCCAGGAGTTAAAAATTCTTCAGTGAATGCAGTTGTCTGCTAATGTGCTAATAGATCCAGAGTCCGCTCCCTTGTCCCCACCTCTGCACAAGCTTACCCATCCAGGCTTCCTTCTCCCACTATCACCTCCTACCAGTCTGTTCTCCTCACTGTATTCAGGGATCCTTTCAGAATCTAGGTCAGACAGTGTCAACCTTCTGTTCAAATACGTCCAGTGGCTTTTCCTCATGTTCAGAGTAAAATCCAATGTCCCAACTCTGGCCTACAAGGTGCTTCATTACCAGCCTCAGCTATCTTCTTCCTCTCCTATTACCCCATGTTTCTCTGCTGCAGCCACACCAGCATCCTTATTCATAGTTCTTTAATACACCGAGTTCGTTTTCTTCTCGAGAACTTTGCATGTGCTGCTCCCACTGCCTGGAACACACACATACTCATATCTGCATGCTTGCTTCCTCGCTCTGCTCAGGTCTCTGTTCCCATGTCATCCTATCACTGGGATCTTTCCAGACTGAAACTGTCCAAATATCTATCCCTATGTAAATAATAATCCTTTAGTGCTAAGGTCCCTTATCCTACTTTCTTTCCTCAGTAAAGATTTTTTTTAATTTTTTAAAAGAATTTATTTTATTTATTTAGAGAGAGGGGGAAGGGAGGGAGAAAGAGAAGGAGAGAAACAGCAATGTGTGGTTGCCCCTCATGCACCTTCCACTGGGAACCTGGCCCACAACCCAGGCATGTACCCTGACTGAGAATCGAACTGGCGACCCTTTGGTTCACAGCCCACGCTCAATCCACTGAGCTACACCAGCCAGGGCTCCTTATCCTACTTTGTTTTAAAAATCACCATCTGACATGACATTCCTGCATGTGTTTGTGTATTGACCTTTCCCAGTAGACTACGGGCCTATGAGAACAGATCCATGGTCTGTATTTTTCAGTGCCTAAAATAGTACCTTACTTCCAGTGCATAAATATCTGATTAATCTGCATTATGGAAAATCAGCTCCTGAATCAAAATTGGCTGTTTGCATGCTTTTATATTTGCTTTGTATAAATTAGATTTTAGTTCGAATTAATCTTTCCTAGTAGCTAGAGAAGTCTCACCATGATTTGAGTGGTCTGAGGTCTTTAAGTCAACCAGCAGTCACCTTGCGCTGTGGCTCCTTGGCTGGCACTCGATGCTGTGACCACTAGCTGCAGAGGAGAGAGAGGCTGGGCCTGGCCCTAGGAAGGGATGTCCTCACAGCTCTCAGATCATCTGAGGGCAGCACTTGCTGGCAGAAATTTGTAGGCAGCAAGCCTGAAGTAGGAAAAAGATCACTGGACTGAGCCAGGAGGCCTGGGTTTGGATCCTAACTGCGTGACTATGTTAGTTTTCTGTGGCTGTTGTAACAAAGTGCCACAAACTGGGTAGCTTAGAACAACAAACAATTATCATTTCACGGCTTTGGAGGCTAGAAGTCCAAAGTCAAGGCGTTAGCAAGGCCGTGCTCCCTCTGAAACCTGGATGGGAAGGAAGGATGACGCCATGCCTCCTTCTAGCTTCCAGTGGTTCCTCAGCAATCTTTGGCTTTCCTTGGGTTGCAGATGCATCACTCAGATCCCCCTTCTTCGAATGTTGTTCTCTCTGTGTATGTCTGTCTTTGCATGGTCATCCTCTTATAAGGACACCTGTCATCCTGGATTAGGGGCCCACCCTACTCCAGTGAGACCTAACCTTAAGTAATCACACCTGCAATGACTCTTTCTGAACAAGGCCACGATTCTGAGGACTCTGGTGTTCTTTTTTCTGATACCACTTCTGATACCAAATGTGTCATTTTACCAACACAAAAACAATTCTCCGATGTTACCTGGGTGTTCAACAATTCAACTCAATTCTAATAGTAACTACTCAGAATTAGTGCAGACCCTCAGGTTCAGTCCTGAAAGACTGCTCCTGCTAACATAGGTAGCTAGATATTAATAATAATGGAAGGGGGGAAAGAAAATCAAATGTTATTAAGCATAATACACTAGGGAGCTGAATCAGACAATAAGCCTACTTCCTTAGGAAGCTACAGCTTCTCACACTCCTCAGGGAGCCACTACATCCTCTGCCCTCAGGACCTAATCCCCAAAGTGGGCAGGAAGCGTTGTTACTGTCACTACCAGGGGAGGAATAAGACAGCAGGAGAAATTCCTCTGCTGGGCACATGCCCAGTAAAAGCCAAGATGGTGCAGGGGGTGGTGCTTCTACTATAAGGTATGTGCAGTAGGAACTAAGATGATAACCATAGAGAGGAAAAGCCCCAGAGGATCTCTAGGAAATGGATTTTTAAGGGGAGGATCCAACACCAGCCCATGAAGGACTAGGAGACTGATTGGTTATTTTGAAAAAGCACCTGATTCTTCCTAGGCTCTAGACAATATAATCAGCTTAACAAAGCTCTCACTCTTTCTCATGCTTGGTAACATGCGCACTCACCCATTCATTCACACATTCTCTCCCCATAGCAGAAACAGACAAATGGAAGCGATGATTAGGGTGAGGTACAGGCGCGATGGTGCAGAGAGCTTCCCTTCTCTGTCCAGATACATTACCCTCCAAGCACCTCGATGTGCCCACCAACCTGGAAGCTCCCTGAATTTAATTGTTGAGGTGTTTATATTCCATCTCCATTCCCTCTCCCCTCCCTAGAGGTGGGAAGAGAGGCTGAAAGTTCCCGTCCTCTTTCTACATGTCTGATTTTTCTGGTGGGGCCCCATCATAAAGTGATTTAGAGGCCCCTACAGAGTCACCTCATTAGCATAGAGTCACCTCATTAGCATAGAGTCAGGTGTGGTTGACAACCCGGCTCATTACAAATAACAAAATGCACTCCTCTCATTTGAGAAATCCAAGGGCTCTCTACAAGCTCTGCCAGAAAGTGGGAATGAAGACCAAGTATATTTTGTATTCTACCACAGACCTCAACATGCCATTTTTTTGGTGCAGGGTGTGGGAGCCTACACAATTCAACCCGTCACAGTGACTTTGAGCAATGCACTTGACCTTGCTCAGCTGCAGTTTGTTTCTATCTCACTGGGCCATTAGAAGGTGATAAGTGAAAATTAGTTGGAATGAGGAGGAAATTCATGCATAATTCAAGAGCTTTATTTTAGCCAAGCTAAAGCTTTAATTTGTTTAACAACTATTGACTGAGCAGCACCTAGCTGTTAGCTCCACCACCAGGTTCTGGAGAAAGTGTTGGAAAAGACAGACCCAGGCCTGCCCTAAAGGAGCTTGCAGTCTGGCAATGCCCGTAAAACATGGTATACCTATTAAATAAGCAAAGATAGTATTCTCACAAAATCAACATTTTACAGGGAGCAAAGCTTGCTAAGGGAACTGGACTAGGGATTTGGGAATCTTTTCCTTGAACCCAGATGGTCCCAGCAGGGAGGCGTCGTGAATCAGTGGGTCAGGACCAGCTGAGCAGCGTCGGATGGCCGCAACTCTGCTCCGCTAGCTGTGGCCTGGGGCGGACGAGTCACACCCAGCCTGCCTCCCCTTCCTTACTCATAAGAACACCACCTGTCTCCTAGGGTTGTTCTGAGGATTAAGTTATTTAACATGGAAAACGCTTAGGTAATGCCTGACACAGGAAGAGCATCTAACAAATGTCAGTGATTATCATCATTACTATATGATAATTATTGAAAGGAGCAAAATTAAATTCTTCAATAAAACGTTTTCTTAGAAAACTAATGTCAACCAAGATCATCAGCCTTTTGCTGGTTCCACCCAAAAAACACGACCGTTTGAAGTAAAACACGTTGGAACGAGCAGTCTTTGAGGTGTCCCACGGACAGCTGTGCTTTGGCTTACGCACTGAACATATCTGTAGTGACCACTTGAGGGTGAGATAGATAAATATCTAGATCTTACAGAACTGCGGTGAGACAGGGTAACTTGGGCTTTCTCTCTTTATTTTCCTGTCTATTTTAGGGGACTATGGAACCCCACTTCCTTGGTACTTCCTTCTACAAGAGTCCTATTGGCTTGGTGGTGAAGGTGAGTTGTTGGGTTTTTTTTTAATTTAAAAATTAAAAAAAAACCACTTTATTGTTTGAAACTAACT
This sequence comes from Anoura caudifer, assembly GCA_004027475.1. Classification (NCBI taxonomy): domain Eukaryota; kingdom Metazoa; phylum Chordata; class Mammalia; order Chiroptera; family Phyllostomidae; genus Anoura; species Anoura caudifer. The sequence goes on from PVKU01007821.1 coordinate 56,455, forward strand.
TTTTTGGCCATGAATGTGTTATGCATAGGTTATAGAGGTGGCTCTTCCATCAGGTATGTGATTCCTAATTGATTATTCTGCAGCATCCTGTGGGCTCAGCCACCACACAGCCTCTGGGAGCCCACCTTCTGTGAGTCGCTGGGCCGGGTGAGTGGCTGAGCACTGATGAGCCCTGTGCCCCGGACAGCTTGTGCCCAGTGGATTAAATTGTCCTAGTAAAAGAAGGCCAAACCACTTCAGGGTACACATGACTGTTGCTGCTTTGCAATTTAAAGCAGAGATCCACAGAATCATGAAGGAACTTTTGCATTCATCTTCTGCTGCCTTCCCTGCCACTTTTTTATTTCTCATCACTTTTTTGAAATATAACTACTTCATTCTTTTAAGGTAAGAACCCAACCAGAGGCTGGGATGGAGCTGTGATCTTCAAGGCCAAGCCTCGAAGGCTCTCCTAGTGCTGATCTTTGCGGTGGTGGGGAAGAGGGTGAGAAGGGCATTTGCCCAGAATGCCTCCTCGATAAAATTTACCTGCTGAATAGGACAGGAGGCTGCAAGGAGAGTTCTAGAGATGGAGGCAACCGCAGACTCTTTTGTGAGGTTTGAGGTGACAGTGAAATTTCTGACCTGAGAGCTGGGGACTCCCCTGGAACCGGGAGGTTCTGGAAACAAAGGAAGTATTTTCCAATCTGTTTGTTCTTCATCTACCTGCTTTTGGCTTTGTGCTATTGGGCCTGACCCAGGATTTATCCTTTAACCACTAATGTAGGTGTTTGTTTTCTCTAGGGGATTAGCCTAGGGCCTTTAAAAGGCTTGGGTGGGTTTTTCTTTCTTTCTTTCTTTTTTTTAATGATTCGAACAAACAGCACTTCCACAGCTCAGTACTTTTCCATTATGTTGGTTTGTCTGTCTTGTCCATCTATAAACTTACATTTCTGCACTCTTATAAATGGGAATTTTTAACACAGGAGTGTTTCTGGAATGTTTCTAATATCAATGAATATCAGGATCTGTGGACATTTTTTTTCCTCTACAATCCCAGCAGATAATCTGCCTCTCAAAAAAAATAAATGTTCTCTTTCAAAAATGAATCACATATTTTTACCAACAGAAGCCAAATACTTTTTACCTGTTTCACAGGCTAGACTGAAATAGATTCCTAAATCTCTCTGACATCAGAAAAGTACTGAGCTTGTCCACCTAAACCCCCTCCTTTCGCAGATGAAACAGGGCCCAAGAGACATCCAGTGTCCTGCCCAAATTCCCATCGGTCACTTGGGACAAAATCTGAAACAGGAACCCACATTTCCTGACAAGGAACTCACTCCAAAGACTAAACTAGTTAGAAGACTATTTCCTCCTGCCCTTTTATTACACGTTAGTATAGTATCGTAGTTAATAAAGTGATTAAAGGCATTGTGGACAATAGACTTAAAAATCCCTCAGGAAGCAGACGTGGAAGTACTGGGCCCAATTACTTGCCACTCCACCGCACACCCTGCAGACCCGCAGAGGCCCATGGACAGAGAGAGGCCCTGGTTGGCTGCTGCAGGAAAAACTCGCCTGCTCTTGCAGGCACGTTTGGGGCTGGAGCCTTCAGATGCTTGGCCACAGCAGTTTCCTCCTGCCCCTGCCGTCCTCTCTGGCTGGTGGCTGGCTCGCTCTGCTGCTTCTCTTCCCCTTCCAGAATGTTCTGATGTCCTTTTAAACCAAATGCCACGGCTAAAAAAAAAAATGCCTCTGTGTGTGTGGGGGAGGGGGGGTGGATGGGGGTGGGTGTGTTGCATGAGTGTATGTGTGAATGTGAGAATGTGTGTGTGTGACATGTACAGGTGTGTGTGTGTCTGTGTGTGAGTGTGTATTTACACCCTTCTTCACTCTTTATGCAAGCCTGTACCTCAACCAGGTTCAACCCTGGAGTTAATCCCCAAACATTAAATGTCCATAAAAGCAGATTTCCCTGTGAACCATTTCTCAGTCTACAAATTAAGCTGGCCACCTGTCCTGTCACCTGGAATGGACTCTCCTCGAGGTGCACCATGACTTCGACTTGTTTGGGACTGGAGTGAAAAGTGCTGTTAGGGAGATTAGAAAATTAACCCACTTCTCATTCAGTCTGGCTTTGTTAATATATATTTCTAATCATACTCTCTGACATTGTGGGCTTCTCCTGGCATGTTAAGAGAATAAGGTGAAACTCTTGTTTAAAAAAAAACAAAAACAAACAAAAAAAAAACACCTCCCTCTGGGCTTGGCAAAGGCCACACAGTGTGGGATGTGGGGGGCGCTGCTGGCTACTTTCAGAACCTCACAGACCCGCAGGTCAGAGGTTGGCAGGGTCATGCTCAGGGCTGGTTCCTGGGAATGCTGACTTGGCCTTTTGAGGCAACTGGGTTTCCCAGTTATGGCAGAAAACTCTGCCCCTCCTCCGGCCCTGCCCTTCTTCCCTCCTTCCCTGACTTACTGATTCGCAGCTCACCAGGAGAGTGACGGTGGCTTCTGGTTGGTGCAGGGTGTTCAACCAGAGAAGAAAGGGCCTTGGAAAAGACGGAACCCATAACAGAGGAAATGGAGGACCCGGAACACCCAGAAGGAATAAATGGTAAAAACCTCAGTAAAGAATGCAGAGAAAAGGCAAGGAAAAGGGCCTGAGCAGACCACCTCAGAACTAGGGTGCAAGGGAACCCCAGAAACTGTCTCTATTGACAAGGGTTAAACCCGACAGCTTCTCCAGGGTCCAGCTGCACGTTTGTGGAATGAATGGCCCAGCCAGACATTAACGCATGTTTCCTGGAGAAAGCAAATACCAAGTATGTGGTGCGTTTGTGCCCTTGTTAGGCGAATCCCAAGTGAGTTGCACAAATGTGCTGACTTCCGAGGATTTTGCAAGAACAATAACTTGGGTCACTGGGACTTAAGGCGGATATGAGCTATAAGGAAAGACAAAAATAAATACTTCTGTGCATGGGGGGAAAGAGTGTAGTGGTGCTGCCTTCACTCACGGTTTATAATTCTAGAAGCCCATTCATTCAAGCCATCAAAAGCCTTTCCTGACCGTAGAGGTTACCTAATGATTCCTGAACTGATGAACCAGGATATAAATGTTTGCCCGGCCTTTGCCTCCCTCACCTTCCCCCCTGAACCAGTCCTGTTCTTCTCCCAGTGTTCTCCATTCCCTAAGCACATGCCTTTCTCTGAGGATGCTAAAATGCTCTCGCTATTCTTACCCTGGGTTTAGAGAGGCAGCCTGGCCTCTGGACTTTGCCCGACATTACATGACAGGGTCCGGCCCCCATGCCTCTGGCCCACTCCAGGGCAGTGATCAGTGACCTGCTGCTCTCAAAGAGGCGGCTTGCAGTCAGTAGCACCTCTGGGAAGACCCTCCTCCCAGAGTCGAATTCCAAGGCCAAAATCAAGGAGCTGGAGGCTGCCAGTTCCATCTCAGGCACAGGCGAGGTCAGGAGGTACAGAAAGAAGTACTGGGATGTTTTTGGCAGGGGAGTAAATGCCCAGGACTACAATGTGAAAATGGTAAATTAAGTAGTGCCTTCTAGGGGGAACTAGAGCAGGGAGAGACTGGAGGCCAGGGCGAGGTGGACAAATACCCCAGTAATGAGGGTCTGCAGTGGAGGGGCCTGTGGAGTAGAAAAGTGGAGTTAGAAGGACAGTAATGTGGAAAAGCAGACTGTCCTACCCAGTTAATTGGAGAAACTCTGGAGTTCTGAGGAATAAGAAGTCAGCTTAGTCAAAATTGCCTCAAAGATTTGAGCCACGGTGACTAGGAGAATGGAGTCTCCAGGAATGGACATGGGAGAATGTGAAGGACAATGTTTGGGAAGAAGATGAGGAGCCTGAGCAGCCACCAGATATCCATGAGAAAATGCCTCAGAGACTATTGGAAATAAGGGCCTAGGATTGAAGATTGAGATTAGGGCCAACTCCCAATATAGGCAGTAAGCGCATTCCGAGTTCAAATCCCAGCTCTGCTACTTGTGAACTTGGTGACCTTGATTGGACTCTTTTTAAAAAATTTTTTTAAATATTTTATTTCTTTATTTTTAGAGAGAGGGCAAGGGAAGGAGAAAGAGAGGGAGAGAAATATCAATGTGTGGTTGCCTCTCACATGGCCCCCACTGGGGACCCGGCCTGCAACCCAGGCATATGCCCTGACTGGGAATCGAACCGCAACCCCCTGGCTCACAGCCTGCGCTCAATCCACTGAGCTACACTAGCCAGGGCTTGATTGGACTCTTGATGTCTCTCTGTGTTAGGTTTCCTCATCTATGAAATGGACAGAATAATATCTAAGGGCTGTTACAAAGGTGAAATGAAATATCCTATATAAAGCACGTGAAACAGTGCCTGGCACATAGTAACTGTTCAGCAAATGTCAGGTACTATTACAACCATCATTACTCTGCAGTCATCCTTAGCAAGGTCACAGCGCAGCCAGGGGGGGCAGGTGAAATTATAGGCAGAAGCCATGGCCCGGAGAAAGAATTTGGGGAACTTGTACATTAAGACGTCGTTTTTTACCTCATGTTGACTTTTTCCTCCAAGACTCCTTCTTTGAACGTGAGCTGCCAGGCTTGGTCCCTGGGGTATGTGTGAAGAACCTGGTGAAGATCTTTGAGCCCCACGGCAGGCCAGCCGTGGACCGTCTCAACATCACCTTCTATGAGAACCAGATCACCGCCTTCCTTGGTCGCAACGGTGCAGGGAAAACCACCACCTTGTGAGTCTTCAGGCACAGATGCTGGATTGGCACTCGTCCTGCTGTTCTCTGGCTCTCCTCCCCCCTCTTAGCTTCAGTCTACTCTTTCCTGCAGAACTTTAGTGACAAACATGTGCTCTATATTTGTGTCCCAGGAATCTGTCAAGCACACTGCAGTATTCAGTGCTCTGGCACATATTGTTTCATTTGATCCACACAAGAAGTTGGAGAGGGAGGTGGAGTATTGCCCCCTGTGTGTGTCAAGGAAGCAGATATCCAGAGCTGAAGTGACTTCCCAAGGCCACCAGGTCCTAATGGTTCAGTGCGGGCAAGAGCCAAGGCCTCTCACAATTGTCTCTTGTCTCCGACAGTGGAAGCCTACCCCCCACATCACTGGTGTCACCACCTTTAACGGTGGCGACAAAGTCACGGTCATCACTATCATATACCCTCAGTCAGTAGAGTTCTGCTTATTTTCAAAGAGCATTCCTTTTTCTGCCCCTCAGGATTGGTGGCAGTTCTGGTGCAAGTAAAAAGGGTTCAGTTTCTAGAGGGGTAACGGCCTGGTGACTGAAGGCCAAGTGCAGGGGAATTGAAGGCTCAGCACAGACTGCTCAGCTCAGGACGCTCCCCTCACTTTTCTCGGGGACCTGAGCTCCAGGAGAAGAGGTACTGCTAAGTGTTCCCAAGTTGCCAGGGAGGCAACCCTCTCCAGGGCCAGGGGACCCACGTGACACACAGTCTTCAAGTCCTTTGGCTTCTTTCAGAGCCCCAGGAAGGAACAGCAGTGCACACCCTGCGCTGGAATGTGCTCTGAGGGCGGTTCAGTGTGAATGGAATGTGGGGCTGGTGCCATTATACTTGGTTCTGTTTCCCTCTAGTGGCTGATCAACAGAGATTGCAGCTTCTAAGGGCAATTTCAGATAGGCTGAGATTGTATCTGAACTCAGGGCCAGCGCTGGGTGGGGCAGCCTGACGTCCCTCCGACCGCCCTCCTTGGGAACGAACGTGGTCAGAGAACACCCAGGACCCCAGTGCCTCCCCAAGCCAGACCCATGACTTCATCGACTGCTGGAATGCCGCTTCCCCTGGGGGGTGGGACACAATGTTTCATAAGAATAATGTTTTTGAGTTCACTTCGTGTTGGCACTCTTCTAAGTGCTTTATAAGTATTAACTCATTCAATTCTCACAACAACTTCATGAGGTGGACGTCATTATTTCTCATTTTCCCAAAATGACTAAAATTGCTATTGGGCTCTTTATGTTTTGGATCCAAAGACCATGTGGCTGATGGTAATTCCCTTGCCTGGCTTGAATCAATTAATCAACAAACGCACATTGAATGCCTGGGCTTCTCATGAAGACCCTTCCTCTGAGGTTTGTAATGGGGACATCGGGCAAAGCAGGACCTGTGCACCAAGCACCTGTTACTGAGCCCCTAGGGCACCTGGAGTATGATGGCTGAGTTGGGGAGGGACTGTCAGTTGTAAGTGACCCTTCTGTAGCTGGGAATCCTGGAGGCCCATGGGTGCCTGCCCGGGAGCACGAAGAAGCAAGTAGGAGCAGAGGAGGAAGGAAGATGTGGTCAGAGCATACGGGCCTGGACGTACACATTAGAGCTAAGCCCTGTGTGGGAAGCTGTTGGTCCCCGCAGCTAAGGATGGTTTGGTCGACTGAGAGCCCAACATGAACGGAAGTCACTGTGAGAGTCCTCAGTGGCCTGGCGTGGGGCTGCCGTCCCAAGGCACTGCCAAAGGCCATCCTTTCTGCCATTGACTCTCTGTTTGGCAGGTCCATCCTGACGGGTCTATTGCCGCCAACATCAGGGACCGTGCTCATCGGGGGAAAAGACATAGAAACCAGCCTGGATGCAGTCCGGCAGAGCCTTGGCATGTGTCCCCAGCACAACATCCTGTTCCACCAGTGAGTAGGACAGGCATTCAGCCCCTCCCCCTGTCTGATTCTTGCCCTGCCCCCAGCACACATGTTCTTAGAGCCCAGCTCAGGGATGCCAGCTCTGGAGGTCAGAGGCAATACCCCTGTACTGTTTCCCCAAGTTCAAGGTCCTTTGTCTTGCTCGCAGTGAGTGGTGTCCCTCAGGTGTCCCCGTGGTACTCAGAGCTGAGGTCCCTCCCTCATAAGAGTGACTCAGGTGGCTGGTTCGGAACCCCTTGTTCAGCCCTGAAGTTCTCCCTGTACCAAAGGAGACCAGCGTCCCCTTCTCCCTCTTAAACCAGGCATGAAAAATGGACTTTTCAGGAGACTTTTCAGTTGCTTTCTCCCCAAACTTGTATTTCCTATCTAAAGAGTTACACGTAGTCATTGAAGAAAGGAAAGGAGGAAATATAGATTAAAAGGAGATAATAATAGTCACCTATAATTTCACCACCCAGCGACAAACACTGATAATACCTTGGTATATAATTGTTCAGAACTTTTTCCTGTGCATGTATAGATACATATATATACTTTAAAATTATAAAGGAGAATGAAACTCTGCATATAATTTTGTAAACTACCACTTTTTAAAAAATGTGATTTCTTTTTCTTATTCCAAGATATCACAAACATCTTTTCATATTGTTACATATTCTTCTTTAAATACTTTCTAATGTTTACATACTATGCCATCGTATAAAGGTCCTATTTAAGCTGTCCCCTCTTCTTACACATATTGAGCAGGATCTGTTTTTTGGTTTGGTTTGGTTTTACAAACGACACTGGGACAAACATCCCAATCCCTACATCTTCGTGGCCTCCCTTAGCCATTTCTGTGAGGTAAATTGTTGCAAATGGAATTGCTGAGCCTGTTGCCTTTCTCGTTGCCCCACCCCCAGCCTCACAGTGGCTGAGCACATCTTGTTCTACACCCAACTGAAGGGGAGGTCCTGGGACGAGGCCCAGCTGGAGGCGGAGGCCATGCTGGAGGACACGGGCCTCCACCACAAGAGGAATGAAGAGGCACAGGATCTGTCAGGTGCTCGGTGTGGGAAAAAGACAGGGCTGCAGGTCTCCGTTGTTCCCCAGTGCACAGGACATGTGTGTGTGCATGTGTGTGGTCTCAGGCTTGTAACAGGAGCCATCTGAACAGCTGGAGCCCTTCTACAAAGTTATTCTGAGCATCTAAGAGCAGCCCCTCTGGATCATTCTCCACGTGGGACAAAGCAGCCTGGATTGTATTTGTTCTGTTGTTTATGTGTTTGACCTAAAATGTGCGGACGGCCTTCCAGAGATCTAACCCTAAGAGGCAGATATTGCCTTTTCTGCATTTAAAGAGGCTGTACACCACTGGTTTGAATGCTGTATAAACATCTAAGAGGCAGCATCAAACCACCGCTGGAGTTAATGTCCCCCACCCTTATGTCACCAACCCTGGGCCTTTCTCACCTCGTCCTCCACAGCCTCTGAGACCACCCTGTCCCACCTTGTACCTCCAGGTGGCATGCAGAGGAAGCTGTCTGTTGCCATTGCCTTCGTGGGAGATGCCAAGGTGGTCGTTCTGGATGAGCCCACCTCTGGGGTGGATCCCTACTCAAGACGCTCAATCTGGGACCTGCTCCTGAAGTATCGCTCAGGTAATGGCCACTGCTCAGTGCCCTGTGCTCCCACTGAGGCTTCATCTGGGGTCTCTAGTCTCTCACACCTTTCATTCTGCAACTGGCCAATGGTAACAGCCATAACTACACTCACATGGGGGCCTCATCAGTGACTCGGATGAACCTAAGTTCCAGTGGAAGCTTCCTGAGAGTTTTACAAATATAAGCAGGGAATCACTAATGGAGCAGCCCACATTCCAAAATATGCTAGAAAATTCTCTCAACCCTTCTGTCTCAAACAATGGGTACAGTTCTAGGTGAAATTCCCCTTTGAGTAAGGGGACCCAAGTCCCCTGCAAACATCCCGAGAAGCTCCAGGGATGTTGGGTGATTGCCATCCAGGACCAGGTGGGAAGGTGGTGTGCCACCATTCAGTGCTCCGGAAGACTGCCGCAGTTGGAAATGTGTCAAAATGGGACATTCCTTCTCCATCATAGCACCTTGCAACCAGCGGGTGCAGACCCAGCAGCAAGAGCAAGCAGGGCTGAGTGCCCATAAAAGGGATGGCGTCATTCAAAACTGTGGTCGATTTGCCACCCTGGACTTCTCATTACCTTTTTTATGAAATGACACTCCAGCTAGTGTAAAAGAGCATGTGCGTCTGTGTGCACTCGCAGAGCTGTAAACGCAGTGCTTAATGACCCAGCGCTATGTGCATCGAACTCGGCAGACGCTGACCAACAATAACAAATGTGCCCCATGTACGAGGATTTGTTTGAATCAGGCTATGAGCCTGATGAGCAGTGCTTTACAACATGCAGGATGCTGTATGATGCTGGCTATTGTCATGACTATTCCAGTACTCTGGACTCTGCTGCAGAATGCTAGTGTCTGGCCCCAGGGAGTGGGGAGGTGCTGTGCATCCTCTCCCATGCACACCGGCCCAGGCTTGCCTGCTGAATCCCCTGCCCCTGCCCTTGCAGGCAGGACCATCATCATGTCCACGCACCACATGGACGAGGCCGACCTCCTTGGGGACCGCATCGCCATCATTTCCGAGGGCAGGCTCTACTGCTCAGGCACCCCACTCTTCCTGAAGAGCTGCTTTGGCACCGGCTTCTACTTAACTGTGGTGCGCAAGATGAAAAACACCCAGAGCCCGAGATCAGGCTGTGAGGTATGTGTCTGCCCAGGGAAAGAGCCTGTCCTGGGTGAGCAGGAACACGCAGCAAGGGACCACTTATAGATTTTGATGAACTGACATTCTGAATCCTCTTACAGCATACAGAGATGCTTTACGCTAAACAAAACAACTAGTTGTTTTTTCTTTATTTTTATTTTTTAAAGATTTTATTCACTTATTTTTAGAGAGAGGGGGAGGGGGGGAGAAGGAGAGGGGGAGAAATATCAATATGTGGTTGCCTCTTTCGTGCCCCCTGCTGGGGACCTGGCCCACAATCCAGGCATGTGCCCTGACTAGGAATTGAACCAGCGACCCTTTGATTTGCAGGCTGGTGCTCAATTCACTGAGCCACACCAGCCAGGGCTTTTCTTTGTTTTTATTGTTGACATTATTACAGATGTCCCCATTCCTCCCTCTTCAGCCACCTCCACCCAGCCCCCAGCCCCCCTTCCCTCTGGCCATTACCACACTGTTGTCTGTGAGCTACACATTTATGACTGAGATTCTTATGCTCCTGAATTCTAAATCATACATGTTGTATGATGCAACATGCAAGTTATGTCTTATTTTTCAAGGCTGTACTCTTCTAAGGACAATAGTTGTTTAAGCTTCCTTTTTTCATTCCAACATTTATGTTTCCTAATTAAACCTTAATTCCCCTTATAAATGAAAGCAAGAAAAGGCTTCCTTGGGAACTATAACCTAAAAATAGTGAAATCAGAAAATACCACCCAGCAGACACCCCCCAGCATGTCAGGAGACCCGGGTTCAGGTGTGGGCCGCAGGTGGGCAAATTGTGCCATCCCAGGCAAATGACTTAATTCTTTGTCATCATTGGGTTTTTTTTTTTTCACAGAGAAAATGAAACTAATAATCTCTGATTCTGCTTCCTAGGGATATGTTGAAAATAAATGAGATAAAGTATTAGTTTCAACAATGTTCAGGTTGTCATGCCTACTATACTGCAGCATCATTTATGCCTCTGGCCCCTGTAGTTTAAATGTCTGGCTGCTTCTGGGTCTTCTTGTCCTGGGTATATTCTCACAGCCCAGCATGCATCCAGGGGGTGGGGGGAGCAGAATGTCTTGCACAGTCAGCCCTACAGCTATCACATAAGTAATGACAAGCCAAGGGATCCTTTGAGGTTCTGCTTACTCTCTGTGCCTGAGTCACAGGATAAAATCACATAGCCACACCTTCACAATGCTCGGATGAAGTAATAGTTAAAACCATGCAGAAAAATGTGTTGACCACACTTGGTGTTGGGAAATAAGGCATGGTGGTGACCACAGTCAACACCAGGGAGATGCCATCGTTGTGACCGATGTCCCTGTGTTGCAGGGGACCTGCAGCTGTGCATCTCAGGGTTTCTCCATCAAGCGTCCAGCCCCTGTAGATGAGATAACTCCAGAACAAGTCTTGGACGGTAAGGACTGGGGCAGGCCACATCTTGGTTCTTGTCTGGTGATCACGTCTCGGTGTTGTTGGGTGTGTCGCCTGCTGTCATGCATTTTAATGGGAGTGAAGAGAATACTTGGTGTACTTCTCAAGTCCATAGCTTGCAATTGCTTCATTTTTCCTTTGAGCTTCTTTCTCTTCCTCCATTCCCCAAAGGATTTTAAAAGTCATGAGCCTAAGGGCCCTCCTCCCTGTAATGGGGATTCAGTCTTTGTTCACTTCATGCCCTTGCCCATAATCAAGCCTCGATCGTCGGGGCGTCCTGCCCTGGCTCCAGGCCACGTGCCTGAGTGCCAGGAGAGCTGGGCTTCTAAAGGTGGCAGGTGGAGCCCTCTGGTGGAACCACGGTGACACACAGCTCTCCTAACGACCTTTTCCAGAGTCAGATTGCACTGCGTGGATGCCATGTCTGTGGAAAACTGCACATCCCTTTTACACTCCTTTTTCCTCAGTTTACCAATTTTTCCAGCAATTGTCCCTTGGATTAGGCTGCGTTAAACCTCATAAGAGGTGCCCCCACCTGGAGGGTGATGCAGGAGAAAGGTTGTCACTGTAGAAGTGCCCACCCCACAGGATCTGACCTTAGGAACACACAGTTTGCCAACAACTCTTTCCATTTCTCCATTATGCCCACCTCCCGCCCCTCCCCTGCGGTGTCTTTGCAGATGGAATCCCACACACCCATATCCCTAAATAGGAGCAAAACTAAACCTATGAACTGACCCAGGTTAATGAGGGGGGAAAGTGTCTGCTTATCAATGAAAAAACAAAGTTTCCTACTTAGCACATTTCCCCCCTAAATCTGAGGAAATTATAACTAACATCTGGTGAAACAAGAAAACTAGACAATACTTCTGTACTAAGCTTAACATTTACGGGAAACTGCCCAGAGTCCCTCATATGTACCCGTCCACCCCTCTTTGCACGGACAGGACTCGTGGCGAACACGCACGTCCTGCTGGGTGACATGTGTCTGTCTGTCTCTAGCCGGCTTTGCTGTAGGCTCCTCCTGCTTTCTGAGGTTTCCTCCTAGGAAGAATCTTGGTCAACAAATTGATAATTTTTTAAAATGAATACTAATTACTCTGGTGCACCAAAGTCAAGTTGGAAAGAGAGCCTGCTGCCTGGGTGATTTAAAAAATATTCCTTGATTTCTAAAGATCCATTTTCTTTTACTAGAATAGGGATGCCATGAGCGAGGAGAAGCACAGTAAGTACTTACGCCAGATTCACCCCGCAGAAGGCTTTCCCTCATACACACCACGCACCATGCACTCACCCCCACACCTCCCTGCTGCCCCGAAGGACCACTCTGGAAAGGCTGACACACACACATCTGAGACACAATTCCTGGGAATCCAGCAGCTTCAGGTTGGATTTCCTTCCTAAGAGAACAATGAACGTGACCTCCTGAGAGCTGTTAGGGCAGAGCAGCTTCCTCATGCAAGGAGCCCTCCAGCCTCCCTGTGAAGTCATCCCTGAACTAAGGACAATTGAGTCCAACTTGCAGATTTGACAGAAAACAAGCTTTTCGGTCCTGCCAGGCAGAAGGATTTGGTTTGAAAGCCATAAAATCCCTCAATGTGGGTCATTTCTACAACAAAGGAAGAAAAGAGCCTACTGGGCATCCGGATCTGAGAGGACTGCTTTTGGAAATGCATTAGAGCTAGGTTCTGGGTCCCCCAAATTCCCTTACCTTTGACCTGCCTCTCAAGATGATGGGCTACGTGACTGCTTCTTCAGATAAATGCTTTACACTTTATAAAGTTAGATTTTTAATTTTAAAGTAACACACGTTTGTGCACAAACCTCAATACTGATTGCATGAGGGTATCAAGTCAATGTTTGATACTGGACATGCCCCCATGCACCCCACCTTCCATCCCCCAGTCTGTCTCCACAGCTTCTCAGCCCCTCCTGCATTTGCTGTGAGCTGAGTATTAAGCTTTGTTTGTTTGAGGAGGCAGGTGCACTTCCAAGGGGACAGATACAGTCCTGCAAAAAGAAAGTTAGACCAGCATGGGTGTGTGATTTAGGAAGGGGAGTGCTCACCCAGCTTCGTTAGCAGGTCTAGGTATGTGTCTTGGGCAAGTCCCCTATAGCTTGGGCTAGGCCAGGAAAATGCAAGCAACTTTGACTTAACCCCCAGGCTTGTGGTGAATAAGAATGAACAACAGCCCTGGCCAGTGTGGCTCAGTTGGTCAGACTGTCATCCCCAAAACTGAAAGGTCACAGGTTCAATTCCTGGTCAGAGCATATGCCTGGGTTGTGGGTTTGATTCCTCTCTGCACAGATGAAAAGACTAGGATACGACCTGCCCAGTGTTACATAACTTGTGAGAGACAGAACATTTGATTGAACAAAAGCCAGGTAATGGCCCCTGGGGGCATTACACGACCCCTCAAGGTTGCAGAGCTAGTTAGTGGGGGCACTTTTTCCTCCTCCCCCTCCCTCTTAGTGTCTATCAGGAGGCCAACAAAGCTAAACATGGTCATCAAAGAGTGTTACTCCTCCAAAATTTACTCCTGAGGAACAAAATGCCCCTTCCTCAAACGGGAACAAAGTGGGGACTTGGGCGAGCTCACAGCCTTCCAGGTTCTGGAAAACAGTTGCCCTCAGTATCTTTTTCTTGCCCTAGGAGACGTGAATGAGCTGATGGATATGGTTCGCCACCATGTTCCAGAGGCAAAGCTGGTGGAATGCATTGGTCAAGAACTGATCTTCCTTCTTCCGAATAAGAACTTCAAGCAGAGGGCATATGCCAGCCTTTTCAGAGAGCTGGAGGAGTCGTTGACTGACCTGGGACTCAGTAGTTTTGGAATTTCTGACACTCCCCTGGAAGAGGTAAGGCAGCGATCACAGACACCAGAAGGCATGCACAGTCTCACATTAAAGGGAAACTCTGGGAGTGCAGAAAGCCATACATCCCCACCCAAGCACAGCCAGCAACTGTCTTCATTTTTCAGCACACTTCCTCCTGCCTTTGTCCATATGCACACATATTTTACGTAATTGTGGTCACCATGTGCATACAACCCTGTGTTTATAGAAGACTGTATTCTTAGATAAGGAGTCATAATGTATTTTCTTCCCATTGTGAAGCAATACCCAATAAAATTGATCTTGGCTTAAGCCCTGGCTAGGTAGTTCATTTGGTTAGAGTGTCATCCTGATATGTCAAGGTTGTAGGTTCAATTCTGAGTCAGGGCACATGCAAGAAGCCAACAATGGCCCTGGCTGGTGTGGCTCAGTGGATTGAGTGCCGGCTTGTGAACAAAAGAGTCGCTGGTTTGATTCCCAGTCAGGGCACATGCCTGGGTTGCAGGCCAGGTCTCCAGTAGGGGCACATGAGAAGCAACCACACACTGATGTTTCTCTCTCTTTCTCTCTCACTTCCCCTCTCCTTAAAAATAAATAAAATCTTTTTTTAAAAAAGAAGAGGCAACCAATGAATGCGTAAATAAATGGAAGAACAAATCAATGTTTCTCTCTCTCTCCCTTCCTCTCTCTCTCCACAATCAATAAATAAAGTTTTAAAACATTGATCTTGGCTTAGATTTTTCTGACAGTGGAATGCCTAAATCAAATTCTCTCTTTTTTTACTTTCAACAGGTATTTCTGAAGGTCACAGAGGACTCTGATTCAGGACCTCTGTTCGCTGGTATGGTGCTGAAGTTTGCAGCTATTTTCCTCACTGCACCCCTCCCCTAAACTCTGTCTTGAAAATCTAAGGAAAAAGTCATGAAACACCAAAGCAGGCAAACACTCCTCCATAGTATTTGTCTGACATCTGAATAACAGGGTTTTGCGTTCTTGGTTCCTTTGAAGGGCAAAGAAAGGACAAACGGAATTAGGTCTGGGTGGGAATGCTGGATGAATCAGGCTGGTAGCCTCCCTGCACCTGAACCTCTCATCCCCCTCCCGGGTCTCTTGTTCCTGCCAGGTCACCATCCTCATCTCCTCCTCTTATCTCTACCAGGCCTCTGATCCTCTCCTGTCAGCGTGAGTTGTAGCCTGCAGAGTCCTTAGCAATATTGGTGACTGTAAAGACAACCCAGATGCTGGCTAGGATCCTCTGCCCTCTTTGAGACCAAGATAACATGATTCTGATGCCTCGTTTAGCACCCTGTGGAGATTTGAAACTGTGGGGACCATAATTCCTGCAAATTCTGGGGGCCTCTCTTTTATATATGTGAGCCTTGGCATCAGCAAGCCCTTTTCATGATTTCTACCCAAACCCCTAAGCCTCACAAAGCATTCAGGTAGATGTTACTGTGGAGGTTGGGGGTGGGGGGCAGAGAGGGGGGTCAACATGCAAGAGGAGTTACCTGCCACACTACACAGGCTACTTTTGATAGAACAAAGAACAATAGCATCCACCCACACTGATAAAACCTTCTCCCTGGCCCCTTGCTCCCCTTCATTGTCCTCTCTCCTGCAAAGCTGTGTAGCAGTTCTCCTTTGCTGCCTTGGGCTCCTGCCACTGGTTACCTCCCTCCACACAGTGGAGCATATCGTGGTGTTTTCTCTATACAAAAACTGCTTCCTCCCTGCAGGGTTTCTGGTGCTAGTTCTTAAGGAGATATGGTTTTCATCTTGCTTTGTAAATGATCCCAGAAGTTTATTTATCAGCTATGCCCAGAACTTCCAATGGTCAAACTTTCCAGCCCAAATGTGCTCCAGGACCCAGGTAGGCCATGCAGTAGCCAGAAGAGGTGGACACCCTGGCAGACTGGGCAGTGAAGGGCAGGCCTCTAGAGGAGGTGGGAGCAGCTCCCCACAGGGCCCCAGGCTTGCTTTCCAGCTTTGCAGACACAGAAATGGAATTCTCTTAGCTCAGCCAAAGTTAAAGACTTACATTAACCAAGACCAGAATGAAAATATGCTAATTTATAGCAGAAGCCATGCTGGATTCCAGAGTTGGGGCCTTTTATCTGCAGAGAATAAGTTAGTCCCTCTCAAAAGAATAAATTACACATCAGAAGACTGGTCAGCCTGGGCACAGAATGGAATGTTCCAAAGAGATAGTCAAGGAGAGAGGTTAAAAGTGAAGTTTCTAGAATGAGCTCAGACCTGAGCTCCACAATTCGCTAACTGAGTGGTTTTGGGTAGATACTTGCTTCTTTGTACTTCAGTTTCCTCGTTTACAAGATAGGAATAATAATGGTATCAACCTTCTAACGTTGTTGAGAGAATTAAATAAGTTAATACCTGCCAAGTCTTAACACGGCATGCAGTTTCTGATTAACATTCAGCAGCACTCTAATCTCAACACTGACAAATTACCTCTGACCTCAACTTGTGCAGCGTAGCCCTTGGTACTTTCGAGGGCACGTAGCATCCAGTGTTTGTTTAACTGCCTCCAGTCTCATGGATGGGTAAGGCAGGGATTAGTCTGCCTGGGGAAGCTGAGCTCACACCGATTGAATGACTTGCCTAAAGTCACACAAGATCCTGAGTCTCATTTTCTGGTTTTAGCTTTCAAATCTAGGATCCTCAATGCCAAACTCTCACCGCTTCCCATTTTTCAGATGACTAAATAGCATTTGTTTTGGATTGGCTCCGTTTTAGAGGACATTTTCAGATCTAGTCTGAAAAGTCTAAAGGAACCAGTAGCTTGTCCACTGGAGACCCCCTCCCCACTCCTTCCTTGCATGGTACCAAGGTCAGTGCCACTTCTGAAGGGGGTGGCGCATAGCCAGTTACCACTAGAGGGCAGCAGAGCCAGGGACAACCTGCAATTCTAATTATGAACTTGGCTCTGGCTGGGAAAGTGGGCTTGGGGCTGGATGGGGCATCAGGAATAGACATGCAGAGATGCAGCAGATGTCCAAAGGGAGGGGTGGCCATAGAACATACCAAATCTGAGTCCAGATCATGAGAAAAGAGACTGGAGAACTAGGACTCCAGCACCCCAAAGTCAACGAGCTTGGGAAAGTCCTTTCTGCCCTGAGTGGCCAGGCCTGCTGCGTTGCAGGTGACTGAGGATGCTGAACGGGGGGGCTTTGCACTGGCCTCAGTCCAGGGCACATGAGGAGGGTGAAGAGAGCAGCTGGGACCAACCAGAGGTCCTGTAGGCTCTCCCTTTATGTCTAACGACATGTTCTATGAATGCATGTTGAACAATGATGATAAACGAAAGCTTCAATATGGCTGATAATTTGCAATAGTTCATAAAGTGCATTCACATGCCTTAGCTCATCTGGCCTTTATGACAACCCTGTAAAATGTTCTTATTTTCATTTTACAGCAGAGAAAACTCAAATTCAGGCCAGCTGAGCCACTCAGCCAAATTTATCTAGCAAGAGTCAGGGTTCAAGTTGGGTCTCCTGACTCCTAGCTCATTGGTCTTTCCACTACTTCACAGCAGCCGCTAAGAATTTAGGAAGAACCAAGGCAGCTCTGCCTTGTACATTTTTAAATATGCAGGTTACACATGAACACACTTTTTGTTAAAAAATTTCAAGTAATACAGAAGGCAGCTAAAATCATCCTTCCCACTTCATCCCTCACCCCGTATGCAGCTCTGCCTGCAGGGGTGACCTCTGTCAGCAGTCGATGGCAATCCTCCAAAGCTCACCAGTTGCGTGTGTGTAGAAAGTATCACCCTTCTTTGTATACGATGTGCATGCTCTCTGACATAAATGTGATCTCATTACACATACCGTTCTGCTACTTTGTTACATGTTTCTGACCTCTCTCAGCGCATTTAGAGCTATCTCGTTCCTTGTGATGAGAGAACACTTAAGTGATTTCAGGTTATTCTGTCTATAAATAATTTACACTAAACAATAGAATTTTTTAAAGTTTATTAACCTATCTGGTTTGAGGTTTTGTTCTTGATTTAAATGTAGGGAAACCTACTGCAATAAAAAAAAAATAGCATATGAGATCTGGATTTTGTGGGTGTTTTTCTAATTATTAATTCATTCCCAGGCAGCACTCAGCAGAGAAGAGAAACCACCAGCCTGCGATACCCCTGCTTGGGTCCTGGAAAGGAGGGACCTAGCAAGGAGGTCGTACAGACTCCACAGGGCTCTCACAGCGGCTCTCCACAGCGGGCCCCTCCTGCCAAGAGCCGGCCTTCACCAGCAGAGCAGGGTGGCCACCTCAACACAGGGGCACGCCTCATCACCCAGCACGTGCAGGCACTGCTGGTCAAGCGATTCCACCACGCTGTCCGCAGCCGCAAGGACTTCCTGGCCCAGGTATTGCTGTGGGCCTCTGGCTGTGCTTGGTGGTGCCTGGCCGGGGCCTGCCCGCCCTCTCCCAGCCTCTCCAGCCCAGGCAAGCACCCTTTTTGGGTTCTGTTGGCTCTGTCTCCTCCTTGCCAAACTGTATTTTAATTCTTGGCTAACACAAAGCTTCTCTGTAAGTATTCAACATCACTAAGCAGAGAAAATAGAATAATAGTGAGTATGTTAATGTTGTTATTATGTTTACAATAAAGGGGAAAGTCATGTTTTTCTTCATTTTTGCAATGACCCTCCAAATCAAGGTCATTGCCCTCTTTTTTCTTTGTATGTTTTTTATTCAGAAAAAGAAACTCTGGTTCACCTCTGGCCCACTTCAGTGTGCAGTGTCGGCCCACTTTGACCACTCTTCGATGGTTGCCAGAACACTGTCTTCACCCACATTTCTTGCCTTCGCACATGCTGCCCATAATGTTCCCCAGAAGCCTGACCTCCCACCAGGGCCCAGTTATGTGGCTGCAGGATAAATGTTTAAAGAATGAACGTATATGGCTGTGTGTGTGTTTGTGTGTCTTTTGCACACCACAACCCACAGCCCCCGTTGCCATGTTTGTTTTCCCACAGATTGTGCTCCCAGCCACTTTTGTGTGTTTGGCTCTGATGCTTTCCATCATTGTCCCTCCTTTTGGTGAATATCCTGCTTTGACCCTTCACCCCTGGATGTATGGGCAGCAGTACACCTTCTTCAGGTGCGTAGACTCATCCCTGGAGGTCAACATTGGCCTCCATGGGGTATGGGGCTCCTGGGTCACATGATGGTTGGTGGGGCCCTGAACGTCCCCCAGCCCCCGCCACCCACCCCAGGATAGTCACTGATGTGGCAGGGTGCTTGGGCTGCCACCGGAAAATAAATCACCTGCCGCTTGGGAAAGGTGATTCGAGTGGACAACCAGAACAGCCAGGAGTAAGGAAAGAGAAAGTACAGGGTAGGAGAGTGGCTGGAGCTTCATCCTTGTGGGGCCCAGACGAGATATGCCATCTGATCACTGGGTGTGCTTGGGGGGGCTGCCCTCATCCCAGAAAACTCACAACCACCCCACACAGCATCCTGTGCCCTGTGGACATGCCTGGCATGTAGCAGCCAACCAATAAAACATTCTTGAGTTGCATGTCGGCTGCTTCGTCCCTCCGTCCCAGTCATGCGCCCACTGAGTGAGCCCCCTCACGTTGTCCAGCATGGACCAGCCAGGCAGCGAGCGGCTGGCAGCACTTGCAGACGTCCTCCTGAACAAGCCGGGCTTTGGCAATCGCTGCCTGAAGGAAGAGCGGCTCCCGTAAGTCCCTGAGCACCCTGCCCTTCCTCCAACAGCCATCCTGGGAGAGGCAGGTGACGGGGCACCGAGATGGCAGGGTGGGATCAGCCCGTCTCAGTCCTGCTCTGTGCTCCATGGACGCACTGCCCGTGACCAGTGCTCACCCAGCTTCCTGTGCACAGCCACGTGCAAAGGCGCTCACTACGTCTCCGGAAGCCCCTGCATCATCAGACGTCTCTTCATTTCTATAATTCCCGATATCCGAAGTTCCATAGTCCGTTAATTTATGCTTCCCACAACCTATTGGAAAGGAATCTGAATAAGGGAAGGAGGGAGATAGGGATTGCCGATTGTGTGCTAGGACCAAGAATGGCATCAATTATGTATGTGGCCAGCTTTCTATCATTGCTACAAGTATAGAGAAGGGAGTTTTAGAGGGCATTTGAAAGCCGTCAAGAATCCTAGCAGTTCAATACAATTTTATCTGCTTCTCTCATTTAGTCTTTTTCAGAGCTATTGATAGGGACCAAAATAGACTAATTTCAAATTCCTCTTTTATTTGTTGTCTCTCAGCAGCTAGAGCCACCGGAAGAGAAAAAAGAGATAAAACTGTCCACAAACTGGATAGTTATTCCCTGGCCCCACATTGAGTCAATTAAAACAAACAAACAAACAAACAAACAAAAAAAAAACCCTAAGCTTGATTTTTCTTGAGCAGAAACTAACGTCTAAGTGTCTGAAGAGAGCGTGTGGCTCTGAGGACGGAGGGAAGGCTAAGACGGAGAAGGCCGGGCACCGTTTCTCAATTCTGCAGATTTTCATCAACTCTGGAGCTGACTGTGAAATATTTTCTTGTCTTCCATGAGGGAGTACCCCTGTGGCAACTCAACCGCCTGGAAGATTCCCTCTGTGTCGCCGAACGTCACCCACCTGTTCCAGAAGCAGAAGTGGACCCCGGACCACCCATCGCCTTCCTGCAGATGCAGCACCAGGGAGAAGCTCACCATGCTCCCCGAGTGCCCCGAGGGCGCTGGGGGGCTCCCGCCCCCTCAGGTACCACGGCCCTCCCCGGGAGACCAGGGCCCCCAGTCTGCCTGTGACAGCAGCGGCTGGGGAAGACACGTTGTGCCCCCTGAGTTTCTGGCCAAATAACATTTTAGACTGACGGCTGGGGGCAGGACTCCAGGAGGGTCCCCGGGCCCTCCCAGCGGGTCCCCGCGGGCCCTGTCCGGCCACTCGGAGGACGTCGCTGACCTAGAGCTCCATTGCCCACCAAACACTCCCTGCGCAGCCTAGTAAGAGCGTACCTTTAATCTCTGAAAAACTACACATGGCATGCATGTTCATTGTGGAAAAATTAGAAAATACAGATAAATCAGGAGAAAAACAATCATTCTGTCATTTGCAAATAACCACCAGTAAATACCTTTGGGTTTTATCCACTTGAACTGGATGATATTCGGAGTGCTGTCTGGACACCCGCCATCCGCACGCAGTTACTTGCGTAATGAGCACACGCCCACATCCATGTGCATCTGCATCATCGCTTCTAGCGCCTGCGCACTGTCCCCCGTTTGGATTTACTTTGCCTAACGAATCTCTCATGGTTGGACCTACTGGTTTTCAATTTTTATAACATTATAACCAGTGTTGCAGTGTCCATTCAAATGCATATGTATTTGCACACTTATTAACAATCTTACTCAAGAAGCATGCCATGTGCTGTGTAACTGACATGCGTGTGCGCACACACACACACACACAGCCAACAGCCTATGCTTTGCAGGGACATCGGCAACCTTGGCTCTGAGCAGCATCCTTTCTCAGATGGTGTGAACTCTAGACTGTATCACAGCAAACCTCTCCCAGGTCTTTCAGAGAAGTCTCACTCTGTCCCTGGTCGATAACGGTCCTCCCGGCTGAGTTGTGCAGGGTGGGGCATTCCGTGGGCATCTCTGGTGAGCTGCCAATGAGTGCATGACCCCCCGAGGGGCAGTGCAGCACAGTGGTAAGGGCACGGGCACTGGCATCAGAGAGGCACGGGTTGGTTCCTTGGCTTCTCTGAGCTTTAATATCCTCACCTATAAACTGAGGTAACTGTGATTTATTCTATAGCAGTGTACAAGAAGTCAAGGAAATAATGTGGGTAAGGAAACTGGGTCACTCAGAACTACATTCAGCTGAATGAGGACAACCCTGAAAGAACAGTGGATAAAATAAGACACACTGTGTTTCTCTCTCATGTGAAAGTTCATGCAGGTGCTCCATACTCCCTGTTTTATTTGCTCCTCCGTGGTAAAGAGGCCTCAGCCTCATGGCCCAGGTGGCAGAATCTACTTTCCAGGCAGCAGAATGGAAGAGGGGATGGGTAAAAAGTGAGGGCCAAGTGTGTGAATACACTGTCTTCTAGGGAGAGTTCAAGAAGCTACCACGCAGCACTTTCTCTCACACATCGTTGGTCAGAGTCAGAAGTCAAGGGAGCCTGGGAAGTCTCTAATGCAGGTGGCCTTGCACCAAACACAAAAGTCCGTTAGGATGGCACGTGGCAGAAGGGCAGAGCAGGTAGTGAGGTGCAACTGAATTTTGCCACAGTATCAATCATAGTTGCTGGCTTGTAAATGATGTGCTGTTTATGAGCTTCCTGTGTTTCTCTTTTTTTATATGCTAAAAGCATATGCCTTTATATTTCTCAAGCAATATATTTTTCCCCTTGAATCATAGCTCAGCCACCTCAGCATCACAGGGATCCCAAAAGAGGAACTCAGGGAGTTTGTCCCAGTTCTCTGTGCTGGAGAGAGAGTTGTACTTCTGCTGGGTTTGCCGAGGGCCCCTCTGGCTCCCTCTGCCCTAATGCATGCAGCACTGGGACCGCGAGTTCACGCTGGGCACTTGCCCAGGCCGGGACAGAAGGCGAAGAGTGGCTATGTAGAGATTCATTTCACCAGTGAATCCTGACTTCAAGGCTGCTTATCTAGCTTATAGAAACTTACTTTCAGTGGTTAGTCCTTGACCCTTGGGGGGAAAATTTAACAGGCCATCTATGGCCAAAGTCCTGGAAACAGACAAACTGGTTCCTGTGATTTTTCTTTCACTCTTGCATTTCCTCATTATCATTTATGTCTCTCCTGGGAGCAAAATTGAATGTCATCAGTCTGTACAGGAGCCACCTCCTCTCTCTCTCTCCCCAGCCATCTCTCTCTCTCTCTCTCTCTCTCTCTCTCTCTCTCTCTCTCTCTCTCTCTCTCTCTCACACACACACACACACACACACACACTCTCCCTCTCTTATATTTATACCAACTCACTCACACTCTCCAGTTCAGCCTAGAATTAAGCCAGAGGTACGGGTGCAGGTTTGGTGTAGAGGTAGCAAATTACCCTCATCTGGGAAACAGGATGGGGGATGCAGTCTCCTATAGGGACGCATACTGTTCCCACATTCTTTACGTGGTGGTGGGTCCTGAGGTGGGAGTCTTCCATCCCTGACTTCTAGACACATAGAGTTAAGATTATAGGAGCATTTTCATTTAAGAGAAGTTTTTGAAAACAGTTCATCATAAACTTCCCAGGCACCAGCAACTGTTCCAGCCTAGACTGCACCTAGGGAGTTTGGCAGTTCCCCTGGGTGCCAGTCTCAGCTTGAGAAGCAGGGTGACGGAGTGAAAAGAGTGAGGGCTGTGGAGTCAGACAGACGTAGGTTCAAATCTTGGGTCAACCACCTGCAAGTTCTGCAACCTGGTGCAAGTTAACAAACCTTTCCAAACCTCACCTCCTCTGTCTGCAAATTAAAGTAATAATTCCTCTCTCATAAGGGTTCGAGGGTTAAGGGATATATTATAATGTATGTAGAGCATTCCACACGGTGTGCAGCACCCAGCATTCTGCAGGTGCTAGTTCTTTTAGCATTAGAGAGAGGAACTGAAGAAAGTGAACTGAAGAAGGAAGTACAATAAAATAGGAAAGGGGGAAGAGGAGATAGAAAGTGTATAAAAATGAGAAGGATGGTGTGTGACGATGGTGGTTTTAAAGCCACCAAAAATTCCCTCGGCTACCTTTGGATGACACCCTTGACACCCAAGGTTCCTGACTGACCAGAAACTAAACATTATTTATTCCCAAATTTAAAGTAATACTGCCACCTGGTGGCCAAACCCATGCTCTTTTGAATTCTCCAGAATCTTTTGATGAATTAGCCTCCAGTCTTGGATGTATTTGGAAGGTGATTTGTAAATTATAAGGTGCTGTTTGAATTCTTTCACTCATGTCACAGATTTATTATTTCAACTATATGTCAGGTACTGTTCTGGGTACAGAGCAGTCTGGGGACACAGCAGCTAACAAGTCAAAGAAAATTGCAGCTCTCATAGAATTTGTATCACGTAGGGGTATAACAGACAAAAACAAGTAAACAGATCAATTGGAAAGAAAATTTTGGGTGGAGATGAAGATGTGAGGACTACGCAACACTATGTTATGATCCAGAATGACTGGAACTAGAACATACCTCTCTGAGGAATAAAACTTGGGCTGAGACTTGAATGGTGACAAGCCAGCTCTGTGAGGTGTCCAGGCTGAGCGTTCCAGGCACAGGGAACTGGCAAGTGCATGGCTACTTTAGGGGCGAGAGGTGAGCATGTGAGAAACACGCAGAATAGGTGCGGAGGATGAGGAGGAAGAGGAGAGTGGCAGCAGGTGGGCTCAGAAGGCAAGGCAGAGCCAACTCACCTGGGCTGCACCAGCCTCGGTAGTGAATTTGGATCAGATCCCAGGGTTTATTTGAGTGTGGTAAGCCAGGTGACTAGGGTATTTGATTTACATTTTTAAAGTTCAGTCTGGCTGCTGGGTGGAGAATGGATTGCAGAGGGCCAAAGGTGGAATTTGGGAGACCAGTTTGGAAGCTTCTGTGGTGGCCCAGGTGAAATGTAGGTAGGGGCTTGGGCTGTAGTGATAGTAGTGGAAATGGAGAGATGCAGAAGTATCAGAGATTTATTTGGGAGCTAGAGCTATCCTTTCATATCAATGAATTGCAGAAAAGAGAGATCAGGATGATTCCCGTATCATTTACGTGGCAACCAGGGAGATGCCAGTGCTTCGCTCCTTCATTTCCCAGCATCCGAGTTCATGAATAACTTGCAGTGAAGAACAAGCAGCTTCAAAAACTGCAAAGTCTCACATTCTAAAGTAATTAACACTAATGTCCCATTGCCTCAGAGAGTGCAGAGCAGCACTGAAATTCTACAGGACCTTACGGACCGGAACATCTCCGACTTCCTAGTGAAAACATATCCTGCGCTGATACGAAGCAGGTAAGAGGGGCCCTTTATGCTCTGCATTCTGGATCCCTGTAGAAACTATTAACAAAGGATGGAAGATAACTTACATTCATGATTTATCAACAATCAGGCCAGTGGGATTTTTTTCTTTTTCCTAATTTGAGGGCCTCATCCAACAGAAAAAGCAATTGAGACATATGCAAGTAAAATGCAACTTAAGTGTAATTTTGTTTTTGTTTTATTTAGATTAAGCAGTCTTTTTTTTTTTTGCATATTTATTAATCTATCAACAGAACACTATTTGTAATTATCTTAAGTTTTGACATGGAAAAATTTAGTCTTTGCATGATGAATACAATTTTTTAATGAATTGAAAATCTATTTTATAATATGACTTTTTGTTTTCTTGATAATTTCAATGTCACTAATTTTTTTAATTATATTTTATTGATTATGCTATTACAGTTGTCCCATTTTCCCCCCTTCATTACCCTCCACCCTGCACACCTCTCCCACCCACATTCCCCCCTTTAGTTCATGCCCATATGTCATAAGTTCTTTAGCGTCTACATTTCCCACACTACTCTTGCCCTCCCCCTGTCTATTTTCTACCTACCATCTATGCTACTTGTTCTATGTACCTTGTCCCCCTCTCTCCTCTTCCCACTCCCCTATTGCTAACCCTCCATGTGATCTCCATTTCTGTGTTTCTGCTCCTGTTGTAGTGGTTTGCTTAGTTGGCTTTTGTTTTAGGTCTGGTTGTT
>PVKU01007822.1:0-81838 GCA_004027475.1 Anoura caudifer
CACAAACCTCTGGCTTTGAGAGGCATCTTTCCATAAAGCGGCGGACAATAATGGACCTTCTGTTTGCTCGGTAACAGTTTTGGGGGGCTCGTCCGGGATCTTAATTGCCCGTGGAAGACTGACCCCTCAGGTTCGAGAAAGCGAGACTTTGGAAGTGTTTTGCCAGTCTCGAGAACCAACTGTTGCTCGGTAACAGTAGGATGAGTCAGAAATGGGGCTGCAGAGGAGGATTGGCTCGGGGATTTAAACCCAGGCGTGGCAGCTGTTGGAGGGAGATTTATGTGGTTTCACCAGAGTACAGACCCCTGCAGCTTTGGTGAAGAGGGAGAGCCACAGGGCTTTGCCAGAGTGAGGACCCCTTCCCCACAGCTTCGGTAGAAGGACCACGAGGCTTTGGGATGCTCCCTTTGGCTGCGTGGCCTGGGAACAAGAGAGACTCTGCCTAGAAGAAGGGTGAAAGAACTCTGCCAGTAGACCATGAGAAGGTGCCACATGGCTTTGGATTAATTAGAGATCCTGCCTGGATGACGACACAGCTGATGGTGTCAAGAGCCTGGATCCCAGACGAGCCCCCAAAAACTGTTACAGAGCAATAGAAGGTCCATTATTGTCCGCCACCTTATCGAAAGATGTCTCTCAAAGCCAGAGATTTGTGAAAAGGAAATGAAATGTTTATTTAATGCTATACAGAGTTAAAGTAGCAACTTAACATCTCCATTAAAATATCAAAGTCCTTTAGGATACCCACAGACACCCACAGTGCTTACTATCTCCCTCTGCCCTAATTCAGGGTACTGTAATTGCAAGGAAGAGAAGCACACGTCCGGGATCCAGGCTCTTGACACCATTCAGCTGTGTCATCGTCCAGGCAGGATCTCTAATTAATCCAAAGCCACGTGGCACCTTCTCATGGCCCGCTGGCAAGAGTCCTTTTCATCCCTCTTCCAGGCAAAGTCTATCTTGTTCCCAGGCCACGCAGCCAAAGGGAGCACCCCAAAGCCTCATGGTCCTTCTTCTACCAAAGCTATGAGGAAGGGGTCCCCACTCTGGCAAAACCACGTGGCTCTCCCTCTTCACCAAAGCTGCAGGGGTCTGTACTCTGGTGAAACCACACGGAATCTCTCCCTCTGGCAAAGGTGTGAGAGGGTCTCCACTCTGCCAAAGCTACCTGGCTCCCCCCTCACCTATGTTGCGGGGAGGGGGTTGCCACTCGGGCAAAGCCAAGTGGCAATTCTCTGCTAAAGCCACATGGCGATTCTCCCTCACAGGACTGTGGGAGTCCTGCACTCTGGTGAAACCACATGGATCTCCCTCCAAGAGCTGCCACACCTGGGTTTAAATCCCCACGCCAATCCTCCTCTGCAGCCCCATTTCTGACTCATCCTACGATCGGTTACACCTGCCAGCATTCCTGTATATTTCTAAGGTTTTTGGGATGCCATCATGAGTCTGGGCAGATGTGTCCCCATTTTGTGGAGCCAATCTTCTCCAAGCTCCCACACAGGTGCTGTAACTTGGGGTTCCTTCCCCAGTCAGGTCTTGTGGGGAGTCCTTTCCATCCCCCTGGCTCCAAGCATGGTCACAGCTGTTTAACATATCTATGAAACCAGTTAAAAATTATAGATATGTTAATTGACCATTCTGGAGGTTATCTGAAAAACTGTTGCTATGCAAAACAACTCAATGGCCCTGCTCCATTTGTCCCTTCCCCCAACTCACACCTAAGGGGGAAGGGGTGAGGACATCTTATTATGTCTTTATAGTATGTCCTAGACACCCTGAGTTCTGGGCCCCATTCCAACTCCCTTTTTGGGGCCCCCCTCTTGGCTGCACCTTGTTACAAAGGCAGGAGACATAATTTTAAGTTAACATAAGATTTAATAAAAGAGTTTATCTTTGAAAGGTAATGTGGCCATACCTATAATTTAAAAGATCCCCTAGCCCCCTGCTTTGGTTTCCAGATACCTGTTCTATGGGGCCTGTGCACAGTGATGTACATACAACATGTGCACTGCTTGTAGGGGTATTGATTTTAAAGCAAAAAGTGGAAATAAATGTCTAGCAGTGAGGGTGTGATTAAATTAATTTTTTATTGTAGTGTGATGGAATGTTATATAGCTAATCAAAAGAATGATGTGCCAGCATGGGAAAATTCTAAAAAATTAAGTTGCCAAATAATATATGTAAATATGATAAAATTTTAATAAAATAGGCAATATATGTATAGTTCAAACACATGGCTATATATATATCCATAGAATACATTTGAGAATAGCACATACTGAGATGTTAACAGTTTTGACCTTGGGGAAGGGTGTGACAGTGGGACCGAGGGAGGGGAAGGATGGGGACTTTCATTTATTACTCTCTAGACACTTCTGCATTGAAAAATTTTAAAAACAATGGGCTTATAATAATGTATCACTTGTATAATGTTTAAACTAATGTAAGAACAAAAGCTAAAACATTACAAAGTAAAATAGCAACATACTCAAGAAATGTACTTGTTATTGTAGGTCATAAGAATTCCTACAAGTACTATAATATGGTTAGACTGTTCATATTTAAAATTCAGAAAGAACGTTTTTATTAGACATGACTTTTCTCCTGAGACAATGGCTTGTAACCTGGATTTTGTAACATGTGGTGGGAAGAAGGTAGAGCAAAATCTTTGGTTATCTCAGCTGGAATTGTAAAATTCCTCTAAATCAGAATAGTTTTAATTTAGGTAAAATGAAAGTTCACATAATTTCAAACTCCCCAATCCTTTCTATTTTTCAGGTTGTGTGTGTGTGTGTGTCTGCGCGCGCGTGTGCGTGTGTGTGTGTGTGTGTGTGTGTGTGTGTGGGAGGAGAGGTTGGGGTAAGGCAGTTGTCATATAACAAACAACTGGGATATTCAGTTCTCTGAAGGTCCCTGATCTGGGGGGATCTCTGCTTTAAGAACTAACCATCTAAGATAGATGACATGTGGCACAGATGGTTATGAAAAAAGGACATGCAGACAACTGTACAAGTATTGAAAAAATGAAGGGTTTATATTATGCATGAATAATAAACCTTTGTGCATGTCTCATGAGTGAACTTGTCAAGTTCTCTTTCTCCTGTCTGCTTTGGTGTTTATTTTCAAACCACTTCTACCCTGGAAAATCTTTCTGTATTGTTTTGGACCCTCTGGAAATGGCTATGACATACACTTTTCTCATATCCATTATATATAGCACTTTTTTTCCCCATAATTTTTACTTTCTGATTTGTTAGTTTAATTTAAGCTAGCTGCTCGCTGACTGGATAAAGATGATTCCAGCTACCTTAATGTTCTTTGTGTTGTCTTCACTACATTCTGGCATCTAATAATGGTTAAATAATTTACCACCTTTACAGGAAATATTTTTGGAGATTTCACACACAAACTGGTTGGAAAACCTTCCACAGTAAAACCTAAATGTTTGAATTTACTCCTAACCATATTATTTTCAAAATAACAAGAACAACAGCTAGAACATTAAGAAGTAAAAGAACAAAATACTCAAAAACAGTCAAAAACAGTAATAGTTATTCTAGGTCATGAGACTAAGGGTTATTCTCTCTTCTCTCCCCCCCCCCACAGCTAGTGTAATGTGATTAGACTCCTTTTATGTTTAACATTCAAAAGGAAAGATCCAGAAATAAAACAATCAGCAGCTGTTTGCTTTAAAAATAACAGTTGCAGACAAGATCAACCCCCGGAGCCTTCCCCCGCGCCCCTGTTTGATGTAGAAACTGCCTTAGATTTGTATTCTGCATTTCTTTTTCCACCTTAATATTTCTCAAATGGCATGGAAATTCCAGCAAGGATTTTAATAATTCAACACAAAGGAAGAATAATAGTATAGTTGAAAATTAGCCTGAGAAAAGAGAATACAACCTTTTTATATTAGAAAAATAAGAAGGGTGAGAAAAAGCCAAATTAGCTGAACAAAGATTCGTAACGATCTGATACAAAAATAGGAATGTCACATAAATTGGATACTAGGGCACTCACTGATGAGGAATGTGGAGACAATTGCTTCAAAGTGTAAAATCAGGAGAGTTAAGGCAAGAGACAAGATGCTACCCGCAAAATATTAAAAAAGAATAATGTTTCAGAGGCATATTCTCTCCACATCTTTTAAAAGCTCACACACATGAGGAGCCACCAGAATGGGCATAATGAGAGCATTTGAGAATATTTTCTTCACTGTTACCACTGGTGCCCATGGAAATCAATGGGTCACTTTTGAGGACCCAGGTACTGGAGACACAGACTGTGTTCTAATTTTGAGCTGCTGTTCCTACTAACTTTGAATATTCATAGCAGTGCCATAGCCAATGCCAGATCCCCGGCACCTCTCCTTGGAACCAAAATGTGATTCTCCACAATGTAGCTCCTTCTATCCCCCATGCTTGGCTCCTGAGTGTGTAAGAGAAAGGAAAATAGTGAATATCCCACCTATTCGTAAAGGCTGACTTTAACATAGAGTTGACCTCCTCCCTTTCTTTCTGCTGTGGAGTAGGGCCAGAGTGGGACATTTCAGGTGAGTTACATGTTTGGAATTTCAAATTCTGCTCCAGTTTTTGCACTTGCCCTGATGGCAAGCATTTCCTATCTTACCCCTAGGAGTCCTGGCTCTATCCTCTCTCTTCCTTCTCTCTTAAAAAAAAAAAAAAAATATATATATATATATATATATATATACATATATATGTATATATATGTGTGTGTATATATATATTCACAGATAAAGATCTGGTAAACTCACTAACTCTCAGGTAAATTGTTGATAATGTTTCAATTATGACCACTCCCTTTCTCCTGTGCTTGCAATTGTCTCTAAAGCAAGACAGGCAGAGGCTAACATCAGAATTTTTGCAGTGATTCTAAAACTATTCACTCCAAATCACTGTTTTTATTAAGATTGCCCCACTTACAAAGCATACACTTTTAAAACCATTTCTTATTAAAATGAAGTTATTATTTTCCCACTAATGATCTTATTGGGTTGATATGATTTTAATGAAAACCGGAAACTTAAGTTACTCAGTTTCATATTGACCCTGGCTTGTTTGTAAAGTCTTCCAATATGGTTGGATGAGAGGAAATGCCACCAAGAAGAAAAGAAATGCCTCCATGGAAGGCGTTTCCCTCGTTATCTACATCTTATCAGTCACTGGATCTATAAGTGCTACTTCCAAAATAGATCCGGTATTTTGCTACTCCTCACCAAATCCACAGTTCAAACCTTAGCTGAAGAAAATGTAATTTCCTACCTGGAATAGTACTTCAGTCTCCTAATCATTCTCCCTGCTTCCACGTTTGTTCCCACCTACATTCTCCTCCATTCTTTATTCAGCAACCCGAGTAATGGGCTCAAAGCATAATTCAGGTCACATCACTCCTTGTTTAAAACCCTCAATGGCTCCCAAATCCAATTAAGATGAAATACAAAGCCCTTTCCAAGACCCAAAAAGCCCTAAGTGATTTGTCCCAGATTTTCTTGCTGATCTCACCTTCTGCTATCCCCTCCCCTCATCCCCTGAATTTGGGCCACAGTAGCTTTTTTCCCCCTTGTATCTAAACAAGAAAAGTTTGTTTTTAGCTCAAAGCCTTTGTCCCAGTTGTCTGCCCTACCTGGGCCACACTTCCCTCAGCTCTTCATGTGACTCCCTCTTTCTTAGGACTTATGTTTCAGTTCAATGTTCCCTTCTCAGAGAGGTTTTCTCTGACCCAGCCTTTCCACCATCTCCCACTCAGTCTACCTCGTTATTCATTTTATTTTCAGAGCATTATCCCTGTCTGAAATCACCTCATTCACTTGTTTATTTTGTTTATTGCTTGTCTTTTTCCAACCCACCATGTGCTTTATGAGAGCAGGGACCTTGGCTTTCTCAGTTATTGCTGCAATTCCAGAGTCTAGAACAATGCCTGTCATTTAGTGTTCAATAAATATTTGTTGAATTTGAAGTACCAGCAGTCATATCAGCTTCATTTGTACAGCCACAAAGTATTAGAATGAGTCATCAGATGTCATTTAGAAATAATGAAGAAAACATAGTGCAGTCTGTGAAAGCAAGATATTTTGATGAAGTGATTGGTTCTAATGAAACAAGGAGGATTTATCTTGAACAGTCAAAGAGTGAGTGGGCTTAAATCATGGCCAGTTGGATTGGGTTAGTCATCAAGTAGCAAAATAAACATCAGTTGGATTGGAGGTTTTAGTATACTGTGTTCTCTTTTATTAAAGCAGCAATATTTTCAAATGACTTGAGGCTTACAGTTCTGTTAAAGTGACTCATTAACCTTAAAGTTGTGTTTCTTCAGGGTGGGAGGAGAGTTTTAAATTCATAATTTATTGCTTGCAATGCTTGTTTATAAAAACACAGCCATATTGTCTTACACTCTTTCTTTTTGTGACATTAGACCTTTTTCCTCTCCTTTTGCATACTTTATACATGAATGTGCATACATATAAGAAATTATGAAATGCAGTTTATGTTAGCAGAAAAAGCAGTTTTATTTTTATGTGTAGAGCTTGTGATTTTATGTGTGGAGAGAATATGAACACAAAAAGGGTATACTTCCCCCCCCTCCAATTTATGGCTCCATACAAGAATTTCATCGAGTTTCTATTTGGAACTATGACTGAGACAAATCAGTGAATAAAGCTGACAGAGATCTCTGAACTAATTAAATGATTTAGTTTAATACAACCCAAGGAAACAACAGAACCCCTGTGGGGTAGAGGGTATAATCTATGCATTCATTTCTATATACTACCCTTTGCACCAAAGTTCTGTTAAATCACTGCAACCATCAAGCTAGTGTGCAAACTACCAAATTAAACAAAGAGGCTATTTTTACAGAAGGGAGTGGGAGGCATGGCAAAACATTTTTTAAAATAAAAAATGACTTTTCCTTAAAGCCCAGAACAGTAGCAGAAGGCTTTAAGAACATAAACATAACCAATCTGTCTATTCTGGGGGATAAAGGCTATGTTTCTTAAACACAAAAGAACAAAATTTCTAAGTAGCAAGCAAGTTGGAAGCATTTGCATAATGGATTCTATTTACATAAATTATATTGCTTATAGCACTCATCTGATAAGACTTGGCAAAGGTGAAAGGCAGAAGTTGGAGTGGAATGAAAAGAGGGGTGAATGTATAGTTCTAGGATTCCTTTCAGCACTTTTTGACTTTTCCCCATTCTTTGAAGCCTGTGCTTCTTTAGGGGTTAATAGGTACATTGCCCCCAACTTATAACCATGGATATCGAGAAGAATTGGATTTGGTCATTCCTGAACTTTCTGTACCCACTACCCTGTTTTGTTTTCTTTTATGAAGGTAAAAATGAGTGTATCTGTCAAGTACTAGATTATGTTAACTCCTGCAGGTTGGGATTTGACAGCTACTGGCTGTGAATTTTCTTGCCACAACAACCAAGTAAAAATGTCAGCAAGACTCAAATTAAGTGCCAGATTGTCTCTTTCTCATATGCACCATTTCCCTGGGACCAAATAGGAAATTTCAGTTGTTTTACATAGCTGCAATACAAGGAGCTTATTTTTAGTGGTATAACATGATAGCTCATAACGTACAGTCCTTCTAAGAAAGAGTAAATGTTGGGGGTATTTGGTGGAAACTTAGGTACATTTTTATTAGGATTTTAAGTTTGTGGGACATTCTGCCCTCATAGATACATAGATGTGGAGAATTTATCAGTCTAAGAGGGCTATCTCCTAAGAATTGTTTTAGTTTTTGGTCCCAGATTTCCATAACCAATGACGATTTTGCTGAGGGAAGGATGTGAACGATGGAGGGAGCTAGCTGTTCACATTCCGCCCTACCCTCCGAACTCAAGGTGTTTGATCTGATAAGAACTGGGCAGAACAGAATTTATTCTTCAAGTTCCAGATTCCAGAATTAAATATTGATATATACTAATTTATCTACAGTGAGATTGGTCTTTGCAAATGTATAAATCTTTGTTCAAGCTTATGGAATCAATTAGGAATGTACTTGGCTGCAGCTAACAGTATATCCAACTAAGGGTGGCTAAAGCCAGTAAATGTTTATTATTTTACTCTGACAGAAACTCTAGAATCATGCAGTTTCTGGCATTGGTTCAGCTGCTCAATGATACGGTAAAGAACGCAGGTCTTCCTTTTCTGTCTTTCCACTCCAACATCCTTGGCATGCTGGCTTTAAGTTCTATGCTTATTACCTCATGGTTGTAAGATGGTTGCCACAATTCATAGGTGGAAACTTCAGCTGATGCAGGAGGAAGGGGATATGAAAAAAATGGACTAGGCCAGTAGCATCTGCCATCTTTTATTAGAAAAGAAACAATTTCTTCTTAAAAGACATCTCTTGCCTTCCCAACTTTTTCTCAAGGTTTTGTTTGTTTGTTTTATTTTTGCTTTTGCTTATGTTACATTAACTAGTAAGTGTCAAATGATCACTTTTATCTGTCCATGAGGCTGGAGAAGTAACTATTTAGGTTTTATAGGTATCTGATGAAGAGGTAGGCAAGGGAAGGTGTACTGAGTAAACCCAAGCTACAAGGTTGACCATAATAACCAAGGAATTTTAATAGTCCAGAAAGATTATTCTACATTCAAAGTCAGAAGCTGATGTCCTTTTGCGTATTCCAGGGCCATTTCTAACTCTTTCCTGTCCACTAATTTTTGTTTGTGGTTTAGAAAGACACATGCAATTCAATTCTTCCTCTGTTGCTTTCTCAGAAGGATGGCTGAAGTTCTTGATAATGTTCTCCAGAAAGCTGAAATATGATTCTAAATACACTTTAACTGAAGGGATATTGGGCACAATCTTGAATATAAAAAAGGAGAGATTGCTTTCAGCACTTAAACAAGTTTTGTTTTCACAATTTTGCAGTCATTGAAAATCTGGGAGGATGAATGTCTGCCAATCTATAAATTGCTTCTTTAAGGTATTGACTTATCAACAAAATTCCCCCTTGTTTCTCCTCCTACCTTGCCCAGAACACATATTCAAAACATCAGGGTAGAAAATCTTGAAAATATGTATTCTCTTACCATGAACAATGCATAAGGGGAAGTCCCTCATTTGAACGAAGTTTCACTGAAGTCTGTGGCAAATCCCATGGGATATTGCCCCATTCCCAACACAGCCTTCCCAACCAGTGTTTCAAAGACAAAGCAGTGCATCCTGTAAAGAAAAGACAAATATTTCTCCCTCCTTCTTGGAATGGAGCAGGCAGCTGCCAAGTAAAGGTAGCTGGCAGGGTTCCCAGAGACCGGCTTGAGCCATGGGTTGGACAGAGGAGCCATTGCCGTCTCATTATTTCATTGTTGTATGGTGGCTGGGCACACTAGCTGACGTGCAGAATCAAAGTAAAAATTACTACTGTCAGGGAAGTGATACTAATGGCAGTGACTCTGTTCAGTCCTTCGGTGTTTTCCAGGGACAATCTCCTCAATTTGTAGACCTAGGACGGTGGCTGGAATATGTTTTCTGAACTGGTGACGCTGGGTGATTTGTTTTAATAATGGCTTGAGAGCCAAATGAATTAGTCACTGTCACTCAAGGGAAGAGGAGAAAAGTGTATTCTGGAGCATGACCATATTATGCCAGCAAAGAGAAAACAAAAGTAATGCTTAAAGCCCAAACTCCAGAGTTCTCTGCAGCCCTTTTAAACAAAAATGCACAGGAAATGTACCCCTGGGGGGGAACCCTAATGCAGAAACACTAGAGAAGTGAAAAATTCACTCATCATTATACGAATCAATAGGAAGTCAATATTTGGGCAATTGATGTTATGGTTGTTAGTCTCAGTGCCCCTTCCCCATTTAGCTCTCCTTTTTAATCCTTTTCATTAGGGATATTGATTACTTGGGGGCACCTGAAATCTTTCAGGGTTGGAGTAACTGACTGAACAAAGATAATCCAACAGCAGTCAGTGGGATTCCCTGCAGGTAGGATCCCGTGTGGTGGAGAGGAGTGTTGCACCCTCCCGTGTTATCTCATGTGGTAACACTGCCTGCAGCCACGCATACACTGTCTTGTTTTGGTTTGTGAGTCTTACTTGAGTGCCACTGTTTTCTAAACGGGCCATTACAAGAACAATGTCAATATACACTGAGCAGTTTTGCCCAATCTGTATATGCATGTATATATGTTTGTAATTCTATGTGCATAACTTATATCATTACAAAAACCTAAACTTAGAATGCATGAGTATATAGGGCCCTAAGATTTTATCCACAAGGGAGAATAAAAATAAAGTCAGAATGAAGGAAAAATAATGGTGAAGGAATAAAGTAGAGCCTTGGAAAAGGAGTATATATAATAAATGGTCTGAAATCTGAGTTATTCACTTGAGGTGGGCTGCAAATTTGGCTCTGAGTTTCCTAGCAGCCAAAGAATAGAGAGAAACTTGATATTCTCAGTTCTATGTAATGGAAACAAAGCAGTTGCTGAAAAACAAAAAGTTCTGTCTTACTATGAAAAATGAAATAACTCTTTTCTGTGTCAGTAGGTTTCATTTCATAGTTGTAGACATTCTGTGTTAAGAAATGTATTACGTATAAAGTGCTGAGGGCTGTGGTAGACAGTGTGACAAACTGGTTTCATCTCTTTTTTTGAAATGGTGAATTGTCATCATCTGAGTACTTGGGGTCCTGAACACAGAAGTAAACACCATTAAAAAGAGAGATTCCACTAATGTCTTAAAACACTTAGATGGAATGAAAACTGCATATTTTTATTTTCAGAGAATCAAGGTGACTTCTGGAGCTAAACTCAGTCAGTGAAAAACACTAAAAGAGAGAACAGACTTTTGAGAGCCAAAGATAATGAAGCCACACAAGTGTCCCCTGCTCTCTAAAAGATGTTCTGAAGATGTCCAGAGAGTTGCCACTGGATGTGCTGTGGCCATAGAATCACCAGCCACAGCCCAGGCCCAGGGGCGTGTGTCTCAGGGTAGATGGTCATGGTCTGTGGGCAGGAGGTTGGCTGATAACAGTCGGCACAATAGGCTTCTCTGGTTGAAGAGTGCAGCCACACCTACAGCATTCTCCCACAAAGGGCAGCACAGAATTCCATCGCTGGGAATGCATCCCAGGGCACACGTGCGCTGCCAACGAATGTCACCGTTTGGCGATTATACCCATTCTTTTTGCTGGAGGAATACAGTGTTCCTTTAATGTTTTCAAATGTAAAACATTTAAACTGAGTGTTTGGATTTTCTCCCACATTTAGCACCACCACATCCTGAGAGATAAGGCTAACCTATGGCTAAGTAACCAAGACTTGAGTGTACTAAAGCCTTTAAAAACATCTTGACTTTAATTATTTGAAATACTGTAACATGAAGAGACCTGTAACATGGACAGGGTTTAGGAGACAGGACAAGTGAAATAGCTGAAATCAGGTGTATACACATGAGTACACCTGGAACAGAGTTGAACAAATCACAAAAATCACAGAAAGTAACTTCAATTAATACATATATATGTGTATGTGTACATATGTGTATCTATGTATATGTGTTTATGATAATCATTAAAAATTACTACAATGTCACCTCAAAGCAGGCCAAGATATATAGATGTTTAGGTTTATCAAGGTAAAAAAAAAGATAGTATGAGAAGCACTTTTAGGTCAGGACTACTAGACATTAATCAGCCGATCAGCAAGTAAAATAATTTAATAAAAAAGCTATTTGTAGAAGACACGTTCTTTAATTCTATATCCATGCAGTGGTAAAGGGAACTATTTTAGCCACAGACTAAGAAAGAAAGATGTATTAGGAGAGCAACAGCTCACTGATGCTCTGTATTATCTGTTTTATAGCAGACAGAATAAACACAAACAAACCTGTAAGGGTCTTTGGAGACAACGTGGCCACCCTTACAGGTAGAATATTTTCTTTCCTGGTGTGCAGGTAGCCACGCGTGCCTTGTAAAAATTGTCAGAGAATATGTAAAGGCTGGTATTGAGGAAAAGAGATAAATGGCAACACAATGACATGGACCCAGCTTTTACAAAATGTCCCCTTCTGGTTCAGATGTATTTTTCCTCCCCATTTTTGAATTTGTCCTCCTCCTTTCCCCACTTTCTTTTGATTTCATACAGCAGAGTCAGAAATCAATAGTTATTGCTTTACAGAACATTCCTTTGTTGTGTGAGTAGAAAGCAAGGGGAATAAGGGAATCGGAACAACTGGGGGGGTCATGCTAGGCCAGTGTTGGATAGGGCAGGATGTATTGAATCTTTAAACAGTGTTGTTCAAGGGGAGTTTGTGAGGCTAATAACTGGGACATTACATCAAGCAGATAATTTGGGGGGAGTGTTTTATTATATTATGCACATGTGATAACACTTTAAAATGGATTAGCAATACACTTATTATTTGGTGTGCTATTGAAGTTTAGGAATAGAGTATTTTCTGCAGACAGTGTTTATCCAAAAATGTTCAATTTTGTAAAGCAAGGCAAAACACCAGTGATTGATATAGAACATCATCTTATTATTTTTAGCACATATGAATTTAAAATATAAAGTTTTCTCTATGTATGTTGGTTTCAAGGAACTTGGGGTTTCAAGGAAAAGAGTCACCCAGGTCACGTTCAAGGGTGGGAGGGAAGTTGTGGTTATTCTGGGACCAGTGGGGATGAGTCTGGCAGGAATCTCAGCCATGCTGTGAGGGCCTGCAGAGGCCCCAGAAATGCTCAGGACCAGTGCTCCCAGGGAAAACAAGAACACAGGGAGCAGGAAAGCTAGCAGGCCAAGAGCTCCCTTGGGAGTTGAACCACTGCCTAAGAATATTTAAAAAAAAGGCGGGGGAAGAAAAACCAAACAAATAACCCTGAAACCAGCCTATTAACTTCTGATAGGTTTTATCCACATTTGAGTTCTTTCCTACCATGGTTAATAATCAAGGTAAGCCTAATACAAAATAAGCCTTTTGTATTGTAAGGGCTGCATTTTGTGCATTATCTAAGCTAACAGATGACAAGTGTAAGTTTAGTTACATGAGAGCAGGCACAGTCATTCAACAACAAATCTTTACATGCTTGTCTGCTATGTGTCACTGTCCTGCTTCCGAAGGAGGCAACCTGTGCACCTTGGGTGGAGGACCTTGGGCAGAGTCGAACAAATCACAGAAAGTAGCTTCAATGAATGCATGACTTTTGTTATCTTCTGCTGTGGCCATTTACTTGCTTATTTGGAAAGTGAAGTTATCCAAAGGCAAGTTTCTACAGTTTACACACTTTTCCCATTCTCAGTGATGTATTGTTAGTCTAGCAAGCACTGCTGTTGAGGGCCCTTACACAGGCTCCGTGGATGGCTCCTCAGCTTCCAGGCATCGTGTTGTGCCTTTTTATTCTTCATTGGTATTGCTTTAAATGGTGGGCATTCTCATAATGGATTTTCTTCTTTTTCTGACCCTAAAAGAAAATCCTGATATAATTTGCTGAACTCGCTGATCCCATTAACTTAACATTTTAGTTTGGAAAGGTCAAGGTGTTATAGTCATCACTTTTCTTAATCTTAGAAATAGATGAGGCCAGTTTCACTCTCTGCCCCCAAAGGTACCTGTTAGTCAAAGCAGCATAAAGTTCATTTTTTAAAGCACTTACAATGGACAACTGGTTTAACTTGAGTATCCATTAAATTGATGGTCACACACTTGATCAGAAGCATTTCTGAATGGTTCAAAGTTCAGTGTTGAATGAGATGGAGGCCAAGATAATTATACTTTTTATGTATCTCAGACACCATGCTAGGCACTGGAGAAGTAAGTGAATTTGACTCACTTATAACAAAGTAAGTTCTCAAAGAACTTAGAAGATATTTTGATATCAAATAGTTTAAAGGACTAATAGGTGGCCATGGGTTTGCTTTTTTGAAGTTTCATATATTACAAAAATCTCTTCCCAGTGATATATGAGAATTTGTGGGATGTGGAGTAAGTATAAGGGCTTGATGAAGAGGAGAGAGATAAAGATAAGTCAACAAAAAGGCTATATATATATATATATACCTCTTGTGAGAATCATTTTTTTCCCATATGACTGTGCTATTAAAAAAAAAAAAACAAAACTACGGAAATGAACATTTGAAGCTTCTGTAATTTGTAGAAACCCCACATTTACATAATGCTCAATTGGAAGCTAACAAGAAGAAAAAAACATTAGGCAACTGAATTATCTTCACAGGTTAATAAGACTGCCAGCAAACAACTGAGAAAGTACTTTTAAGAGGGGAATTATTTAACATAATGACATTTCTTTTCATGCAAACCAAATTAATTTCTGAAAGTACGTTAGGATATACTCATCCCTCCCCCTTTTACAAGTTTTCAAGCTAAATTGGGTTTGATCTAGAAAACCACTAAACAGCCCCCTGCCTATCTTCAGGAGGCTTTAAAATGGTAACGTGGGTGAATGAGAGTAGAAAGAGCGATGACGCAAACCAAGGCAGCTAGAAAGTCAATCTATATCAAGGAGCAAGCATAAGGTCTGCACTGTCAGTAATTAGCATTCATACTGGGAAAGAAATTACATATTAATATACTGTGTGTTATTTTATTAGGTGGCTCATTTTTTAACAGTGACGTGCTTGTGGACAGAAATGTATTCTTCAGAGAGATTTAAACGGTTGGGACTCCATGCAATTCACCACATTAATCATTTGATCATTTGTTAGATCAAATAAGCACCCATCGTGGGTTTTTTGTATTCATTAAGAGTTCAGAAGCTGGAACTGTGAAGAAATAAAATCCGAACTAAAAAATAAGGGGAGGAATGAAGGACCTGGAGAGTCAAGGAATGTTTCTTATTTATTTCCGAAATCCATCTTCTAGTTCTATAATTGAAGTAAAACTTCAGACTAATCTTAGAGTCATCCATCTGGCTGATATGAGTGGTTTGTTGTTATTAATTATTGTAGGAGATAGGATAAACCAAAACATGTAACAATATTGGGAAATAATTTTAAAGATTGGCTGCTATTTAATAAGTGTTTGAGAGATATTTTAACCCCAGTTCAGCTCTTGCTCCTGTGTATTGTATGATGCCTGGCAGTAACAGAGACGGAGAGAGCCTTTGTTTCTGATTATATAACACATTCTAGTAGAAGCTTATGGTGCAGTAAGAGTGTATAAGGCTAATCAGCTTTGAATGCTGCAATGCATTTTCACAGAAGTAGAACATATAAGGGCATAGGACTCCTTATAGTTTGTCCTTTAAAAGATACCAACATTGGAAATAGATTTTAAAGTACTGTTCAGGAATTCACATTGTGTTATTGTTTAAAATAACATGACGTGAAGCATGAATTCCATTCATACATGAAAATGAAATCTGAATGCGTTCTGTTAATGGAAGGCAGAAGTCAATTGTCATTTAGGTCACTGTGTGACAGTAGGAAATCATTTTAATGAAGCTAGTCCTGTGCAAAACAGTTTGGGTCTCAGCATATAAAAGAATATGAGTTCCCAAACAGGATTTCACTGGAGGCAAATACTATCAAGCGAGCAACTCAAGTGTACAGTAAAAGCTCCCACTAGCAAAAGGTTGAATAAGCTTAAATCAACAAAATAGATGGTTTTAAGTATTTGATTCCCACATTTTTTATGACTTTCAAAATAGTACCCAGTTGCCTGCACTGTGTGAACTTTGGGGGCAGAATTACGCTCATGGCAACCCTTACAATAGTTAAAGACTATGCTCTATTTAATTAAAATTTTGCCCAAAGATAAACAATGGAGAACATATAATCTTCTGGAGAAAATAAAGGCTGAAGTGTATTAATTATGTGATTACTCATCAAGGTTTTCCTCCTCTTCTATTTTCCCCACTCAGAATCTTTTCATCAATTCCCAATTCTATTTTTCCTCTCTCCTCCTTCAAAATTGGCAACCAGATTATTAAGAAATGACATCCTCAGCAAGCCGTGCGGTTGAAGGTACCCTTTGTGGAAGATTTATTGGTAATTGGAACTGCAAGTTCCTACATTTGCAATCTTTTTCAAAAGAGAGCAAATTTTGGCAAGGAGCTAAGAAAGTGCAGTCCTTAGTTCAATCTGCATTTATTCAAGGCTGTGCTGTATGCCCTTGGGCAATCAAAGGGTTTTGGAATGTGTACCAAGTGTCATGTCATTGAGCCTGATGCTGCAGTCGTCTTCTCTCACCCAGGACCGCTGTGGGGGAAGATGAGGGCCCCAGGGAAATCAGGTCAAGTTTGTTTAGCATTTAGTCTCAGGCTGTTGGTTAAGGAGACAATGGGAGTTCTGGCTACAAAGACATGTCTCTCCCTTTTCTCCACACAGTAGAGAGAGGCAATGGAGTCAGTGTGGTCAGATTTATTAATATGTGAAAATAAAGAGGAAGAAAATATGTCCATGGTAAGCTTGTGTGTCAAAGCTTTCCAGTTCTTTCATATTATATAAATTTTGTGGATATGGGTATTCTTGTTTAGGAATAGAGAAGAAAAATATATTCAAACTGTTGATTGTAATAAGCAAAAAGTTGGGGGCATTGGTGGGAATCCTGTCCTTTTATTGCTTCTATAGCATTTTGCATTCTAGAGTTAAAATATCTATGTTGGTAAACAAGTAATAGAGCTACTAGAATAAAAGACAGTCCATAAGTAGTATAATGGAGCGATTTAGTTACCATATAGTGATTTGTTGTCAGGAAGGGCTGTCTGACGCTGGCCAATTACTTCAATTCCTCTAAATCTCAGTTTTCTCATCTGTAAAATAGAGGTAGTAAAATTAATAGCATGTAATTGGATGGAGTGAAATGATGTCTTAAAGAACTTAGAATATATCTGGAACAAATTAAATGTTGGTTAATAATAGTGCTAAAATAATGTAATAAAAATTCAAGCAATTACAGTTTTAACTTTCTTCTAAGTATTCTGTTGGAGTTTGCTACTATTTTGCAATAAAACCTTTATAGTTCTTTCTTCTGTCTGCCAGTTTTCTTTCTCTGTAGGAAGGTATTTCCTGTTGCCCAGGAATTTGCAATGGTGCCCTCAGATGAAAATAATAGATATTAAGTATTTCACATTGAAACAAAACCCTACCACATTTGGGGCCAGACTTATGTCTACAGGGCTTACTAATGGGTATAGAATTACCATGAGCCACCATTATAATCACCGTTTTCTCAGCCCACAGAAGAAAGATGGGGGAGGGGATAAAGAGTCTTCAGGGTCAGACTTGGAATAGGGTTTGCAATGTGGGAGTAGGATTGAGTGCTTATATCTGTCCAAAGTCAAGTGAAGGGAGTCCAAGAGAATCACTTGCAGAATTTGGGGACATCTGCATTAAGCACCTTGGCAGAGTTCCCATAGCCAATTTGAAGAGGACTGCATTCCCCAAATTTGGTGGTGCAATGATACTCTAGTTTCCCACGTACCAATTAAACCACACAGGAGATTCCTGAGTTTGAACCACTCAAGGCATATTTAAGGAGCTTGGCAGCAAGTGAGGTGGACTGGACCACACATGGAGGATGCTGAGATTGACTGAAAGAGATTAAGCCAGACCCTGGTCTCAAACACTAGGGAACTGTGAGGTGAGGCAGCCCTGTGGGACTCACTGAAGATTGTATATGTGTCCCACAAGTGAACCAGTATCTGGATGCCTGGATGCACATGGAGGTCTTGACTAAGGGGAGCTGTGGCACCAAGGAAAGACCTCTCACTACAGGAGATTAAGGATGGGAGCATTTGCTTTTTATACTCATCCTTTTCCCTGGCCCAGCCATGTGAGAGATTAAGTTTAGGAGAGGAAGGAGGACTTTTAGAAGTTGTTGCATTTCCATCTGCCCTCCAAGGCATGCTAGAGTTACAAGAGTGAAAGATCAAACAACATTTTCCTCCCCACTTTAGGTGCTTATACTAGGTGTCCAGTCTGTGTGAGAGGATGGCAAGTGTTGGAAGTTTTTACCTGGACTGCTTTCTCTATGTCAATACACAGCTAGTACCTAGAAAAAGTTTGCTTTTACCTAGTAACTATGATCTCATTACCTTTACTTTAGAGTTATGTCAGCTCTCCACCATTTAGTTTTCAGGGACTTTCATTATCCCCACTTCCCACAGGCAATCACGTTGGTATACTATATTGATGGCATGATGCTGGTAGGACCTGTAGAGCAGATGCTTTAAGAAGATACATAATTGTCAGAGGGTGGGAGGTAAACCTCTCAAAATACAGGGGTCCACAATTTGAGTGACATTTTTGAAGCTTCAGTGGTCTGAGAAATATCTAGAAATACTTTCTTATTGGAAAGACATGTTGCTAGACTTTTCCCTCTCTATCACAATAGGGCTTCTTTGCATTTTGGAATCAATACAGCATATGCCACGTATGTCCCATTTACAAAGCTGCTAGCTTTTTTGTGTGGTATGTAGAGCAAAAGATGCTTCCCCAGATGGCCGTAACTGCAGTAAAAGCAACTCTTTCAGCTCTTACTAGTTGGTGGGTCCAGTCAGTAGTGGTCGAAGTGTTTGAAACAAATTGAAACATTTATTGGAGCCTCAGGAAGATAGGTGAATTAGAATGGAAATACCAAGGGTGTTGGAGCAAAGTCATGCTCTTTTTAGTAAGTAAGTATTCTCTTGTTGAAAAACTGATCTTGCTTTGTTAATGGACCCTGATAAGACTATATTCTGACCAAAACCACAAGGTGACCAAGCCACACAAGCTGTCCAGTTTGAGCTACGTGTT
This sequence comes from Anoura caudifer, assembly GCA_004027475.1. Lineage (NCBI taxonomy): Eukaryota > Metazoa > Chordata > Mammalia > Chiroptera > Phyllostomidae > Anoura > Anoura caudifer. Next base: position 18,744 of record PVKU01007822.1, read on the forward strand.
ACCTGATTCACAAACCATTAATTTGGGTTGCTTAGAGAACTGGGCCTCAGAAAGTAGTGAAAGGAACACAAGATGCACGATCAGGTGGATTACAGTGTGTTCGTTTGTTCCCTCAGCCTCCTTTTTCTCAATCTACAGGGTCAGGCACAAATGACTACACTTATTATTACAAAATCACAAGCATGTAATTCTGTAACATAACAATATCACACTCAAACACACCATGTAGCATTTTAGGTAAAATGTTCAAATTGCTGTCTATCTCACGTGAGAAATTCACGTACCCTACCAACCAGACTCAGTGGTATAACTTCTGCTGGATCCTGTATATTTATACCATCATTGTAGGTTTCTATGATCAATTGATTGAGAAAGGAAATACTTGAGACATTTTTAGATGACTTTAATCAATATGCTGGCATTAGTTATGTGTACTGCTGTGATATTCTTTTGTAGTGGTAGCTTTGAAAGACAACAAAAAGGGGAAATTTCTTAGGGAATAGAGTTTAATAATGCACATCATTATCTAATTTATCTGAAAGGGAAGATGCCTTCAGGTCTTATATATAAAATCTATGAATATATATATTCATATATGTATTCATAGACAGTAGGAAATGACAGCAGATGATCAGAGATTTGGGAGGAAGAAATTGGAGGACTGGTGATAAGGAGTTTTGAAGAGGTATATAGATGAACCTCTTCAAAGTGGTTCATAATACCTATTCATATCTATCTAGCTAAACTCTCATGTGAATGAATGCTTATAAAAAGAACCTCATTGAAAGGAAGGCTCTTAATAATCAGGACAAGATGATTTACCTTGTGCCTGTCAGCAGCCTTCTTCCCTTAGCCACTTTGATATACATTTTTAATGGGCTCTTGAAGAAAAAGTTGCCCTGAGTAAAGAGGATAGTGGCTATGCATGAAATCAACAAGATTGATTACCCTTCATCAAATCTGACTTGGCTACTCTAACTGCTAGTGTCAGAGTTCAATTCCTTGATAAGATATGTCCCAGTGGCCCTATTATATCATTAAGGGGACGTTATATGTCTCTTTGGGATAGACATACACTGTAGATTTTAATTTTTCTTTCTACTATGATATGTTCTTCCAACCAACACCCATAGACTTACTTAAAACTTTATACAGCATTATTACAATAATAATGCTTATCACCAGGGAACTCCATCATAGTGAAAGAACAATGGCATACTTTTTCCAGCAATGATTCATAGTGAAAGAAGTAAGATGATAGGCTAATGCCTGTGATATTCATTAGTCTTAGTGTGTTTCCCTATCATCTAGAACAATGAAATAGCCTATTGGAGACTCAGTTACAGCATCACCCAGGAGATAGCATAAGTTTAACATACTCTTCTTCAGGTTATGTTTTGTCCATTGCATCCACCATGGAGTTGTTTCTTCAGTAGCCAGAATACCAGATCTAGATATAAGGAATAAATGGGAGGGAATGTGCCTCCAATTATGGTTATTGATCCATTTATAAGCAATGTCCTAATTGTTCCAAGACTTTGGATTTTGCTGGTTTAGAGGTTTTCTATCCATACAGGGAATCTTTCCATTTGGGATTATTACCATGGTTTAAATAATTTGGAAGCTAAGACATTAGCCACTGGTGCCACTGGTAAATAGATGGAAAGGAGATCATTGGCTGTGATGGCTGATTCTGATTGTCAAGTTGAAATCTACCCAGTGGAAATAAGGGAACAATGGAGGAACCAATACCTTTGGCTATGGTTCTTGTCATTACCATCACATAAAGTCTACCATTTAAAGAATCCCAACAATATGAAGTGTTGGTTGTGGGCAAAGCAATGGGATGGGGAGTGGGAAAAGAAGTGTAAATACAAACTATGGTCTTAGGATCAAATGCAGAAACATCCATTTCATCTTCCTTGCTGTGACCAGGATTTAAAACAATAAGTATGGCAGATTGTATTATTGTTCCCAAATCCTTGCTACTTTTCCTTAACTTAATGTCTTTGACCAGTGAAAAATTAGCAGAAGTGATGTGAATTAATACTAGCAGTAATACAGCCAGTGCTGGTGAATGGTTCTCTGTACTTTCTGTTCATTTAGCCATGAGATCAGAGAGAGGTTGCTCCATTAACATAAGTTTAAAGTATAGACTATGCGAGAGTTGTAGCTAGCCCATAGTTGAAAGGTGGTGCCAGTGAGATCTTTGTTGTCGGAACCACTGAGTTTTGGGGATTGTTAATGTAGTGAAACCTAGGCTCTCCTGGTATATATAGTATACTTTTACTAATATTAACAAAATTTCCTGTTATTTATTGTCTTTTCTCCCAATCGTCTATGAAGAGTGCATCAGTACTGGTTAACTATGCAGTAAAGCTCATAGAATAATAAAACTGGGCCAAATATACCCAGACGAGGAATGGATGCCATCCAGTGATTCTGGACTTGACACTGGACATGGTAACTGATGTTGCTGGTGTAGATAGCTGATGAGTATATCTTTTCATTATATAATAGTTGTGGTATGCTAAAGCGGAAATTTTTAGGAGGAGGGACGTAAATACGGAAAGAAGGGTATATGAATGTACTGATGCTGGGCAACCAAACAGATAGACTGTGGTAGACATTTACCATTTTTTCAGTTGTCCATATCTGAATGCATTTTGTATATTTATAATTTCCATGGACATAATTGCGAGGTAGAGCTAGTCTCTCACCAAGAAAGCTGAAAATACTGGATAATAGCTTTTCCAAGCTTCTCTCAAACCGATGTCATGACCACATGACTTAGATACCAGTTAGGTGCACAGTACCAGGCCCCTTTCTTTCCCCTCAGAGTAGGTATTTGAAGAGACAGGATATAAACTTCAATTTTTGTGATTCCAAACCTGTGATGACTCTTTGACTAAGGCGTGTCACTAACAAATGGGAGTTAAGTTGCTCCACCACCTACTGGCTTTGTGATCCTGGGTGAGTCACTTAACCTGTCCCAACCCCAGCTTCTCGTTTGGAAATTGAAGATACTGAGAGTGTGCCTTCATAGTGCCCCTGTGTGGGGTAAATTGGTAATGTGTACCAAATACATTAAATAAGACAGTGTGTAAATCCAGGACTAAGTAACTGGGAGCTTAGCTATGCAGACAAACAGGGATTGTAAGGACACTCTTTGGGAATAATGGTGACCCCACCAGCCTGAGTTTTAGCACATCTGTAGCCGTGGTGTTAGCCCAGCAACTCATGGCCGTGACAGCTCCGGGGGGTGGGGGTGGGGGTGGTTTCCTCACTGGATGAGTTCTGTGGTGTGATGAGGGGCTGCCTCTGTGTGGGAAGCTCCCGTGGGGTTCTCCAGCCTGCCCAGTGAGTCTGTGAACTGCAGCATGGCCTTTTCATATAGTCCTGGTCTCTGTGTCTCCAAGTCTAGTTTTTGTTGCTTGGAACTAGGGACTTTTGCTACCTTAATGGGCCTGGCTTTATTCTGGGTGGTCAAAAATACATGAATTTTAGAATCAGACAAATCTGCTTTGAATCCTACTGTGTCAATTACCAGCCTAAGTAATTTGATCAGATTTCTTAAACTCTTTGAGTGTTCAGTTTTCTGTCTGTAAATGGAGATAATAATACTCACTGTATAGGGTAATTGTAAAAGTAAACTGAGTGAATCTGTATAAAAATGCCTATCACTGAATCTCAGCTCTAATACACATTCAGGACAGGTTAATTTCCTCCCTCCAAACCAGTATGGTTATCCTTGTCTTCTTTGTGATAGGGATTTCGCTATATAAATGTTAGGCAAATAACTATTTGCCTTGCCACTGGGAGGAGCCAAAGAACCTGGGGGAGAGAGGTGGCTTTGAGAGGATGTGGAAAGTGGAAAAGGGAATTCCTCTATCTCTAAGCTTATCCTCACCGAGTAGAGGGGATTGGGATAACATAGAATGAAATGTGTTATGTCTTCTACTGCCTTTTGCCTGCACACAATGGTAATTGAGTCTGTATTATTGTAATTTTCTGCATTATTTGTGTTGAGCCCATTAGGTAACTGCATCATTAGTATCATATTCACAGGTCTTATCATGCAGTTCCAGCCCAAGTCACTTAATGGGAAAATTCACTTTGAATCAGGTGGGTGTTTTCTTTCTTTCCTCCCTATTTTCTTCTTTCATATTGTTGAACACACACGCAGACACATACAGTCATGGAGCATACAGTATATGCTGAGCTCTCCTATTTATGATAAAGGATCTAGCTACTAAGTGGACCCAGGATAATGATTCAGTAAAGGCACATTAACTCACCTACTTCAGGTATTAGAAATATTTTATTTGCTGTTTTATTGCTGTTCTTAAAAGCATTACTTCAGAGCAGTGGTTTTTAAATTTTAGTGTGCATAAAAATCATGAAGAAGATCACTAAACTTGCGGATTCCGTGGCCCACTCAAATGAGGTAGGTATTGTTACACTTTGCTTCCACAATATGGCAACAGGCACAGAAAGGTGAAACGACTGGCTGCAGTCCTTCAGGGAGTCAGAATTCCATCCTAGGTATTTCTTACCCTGACTCCTTAAGCCAGAGGGAAAAACAGGAGAGTATGTGCCCTCTGATAGACAGCTAAGAACAAGATGAGTTTTAGTATCTTTTTTTTTTTTTTTAGTCCAGTGACCCAGGCAGAATTTGTTGTTGTCTTTTTGCTTGCAATTAGATTTTTACTAGTTTTCAACAGGGGATGACAACGCACATTCTCTCATTTCTATTTCTTCCATCACTATACCTTTTCCTTATTGAATGAAAATAGATTTAAAAAAAGTGTACATCAAAGCAAACACTTGAAAGACTAATCACTTAAAAGTGTTTGTTCATTTTTCAAGATCTGTCAGAACTTTCCATGCGTCTAAGTGCATGGATTTAGGATTGAGAAATAGATCCTCTGGGACTGTTAGGGGATTATGATCTTGGGTAATTAATCCACAGTAAAATGTGTTTACAGTGCTTGGACTTTCTTAAACCTTCATCTAGACGGAAATTCATGAGTCTTCCCCCCAGTGCCTCATTTCAAGCTTTTTTTCATTACCATTTGTTAAGTACTTTCTATACACAATTACTTGCTATATGCTAGCCTATTTAATCCTTTCAGCAACCTACAAGGTAGATGTTATTCTTCCCCTTTTACAGACAAACAAAAAAGAAGCTCAGAGTGACTAACTTCTCTAATACCACCCGGCTAATAATTAGCAGCGCTAATTATTATTATGGACTCCAGTTCCATCTCACTCACATCTCTGCCCTTAATAACCAACACTGCCTTATTCAACAGAATCATAGGTTTTTATGTTCTCGGGGTAAGCAGGTAATAAACTCAACAATAGCAACCACAACAAAAAACTAAACAAACAGATTTTATAGTCTCTGCATGTTATGAAATTGCGCTAAAGAATGGAGAGCTGAACTTCAGTGGAACTAGAAGCTTGGGACCTTTTTATGACACAGTAACTGTTCTCATGTCAATGACAAAATGGCAGGGGATCACAGGCGGGTGACAGGAGCCTCCAAACAGCTCTCTGTTTGTGCAACCTTATTAAATGGAGCTGTTGGCTACCACCTGTGGTTTTGTCGTTGTGACTCCCACTGAGCACACATTTGATCTTCCGATTAATTAGGTGCACCTTGGCTAGAAGCCTGCCATCAAGCCTACATATTTCAAAGCTTAAACTGGGTTCCTCCTAAGATGAAAGCAGAATGTTTCAAAGTGCAGCATAAATCCTCATGTCATCTTCTTGGAAAATGAACGACATTAACAATAGTAATTTATTGATAAAATAAAGGAACATTATAAGGGAATGATGCTCTTCAACTTTTTACGCAGTTTGTATTTTTATGACAAACTTATAAAAATTTGGAGTAATGTGGTAGTGATCTTTTTGAGGAGATCTTTAATCTGAACAGACTAATTCCATCCCTTCGGTATTAAGAAGACAAAAAAATTGGGCTCCCAAAGACATTATCTCCTAAATACATAAAAGTCTCCTCACATTCTTTCCGAGATAGATACATTGCATTACTTTTAGTGTTTCTTAAGATGACTCAATATTCTATGGGACAATGAACAGTTCTCTATTTAATTGCTATTCTATCTAAGAGCAGTGTCACCAAACCCCTTCTTTTTAAAAGAGGTTCCAACTCTCTGAGTTGCCTACTTTTCCTGCCTTTCTTTGCCTTTCTTCCAAACATTGTCTTTCATCTCTGCAGTGAGCAAACAATTACCAGCCAAAACCGTCTCTCCGCCCATGTCCCCTTTCTCTGTGTGAAGGCCGTCTGGGTGCACTGCCTTTCCTTTCTCCACAGCGGCGAGAGTGCTGCCAGCCTGCGAGACACCAACAACTCATTTCCGATCTTCAGTCATGTAATTAAGGGCAAAGATGCAGAGACAGAACAAGGATTCATTTGCACAGCCTTGGTGGCTCTCTTTGTGTATTATCTAGAATGGATGATCTATATTTTTATTTTCTTGCACATTTGCTTTCCTTAATAGGGTGCCCTGATAAATGTGTAGTTGCAACCAGACATTTGCTAATCAGCTCTATGGCACAGATCATTGCTGACACTAGTGTGTGAGATGCTGCTAGATCAAACGGGGGCTCACAGAAAGGCCATGAAGAATATAATTTGAATTGTCCTTTGTATATCATCTTTTATTACTTGTCTTTAATAAATCTCCTAGACTCTTTACCTTTATAGATTTTCTTATCATATTGGAAAACACTAATATAAATGTACACGTGTTATAACAAGTAAAAAAAAACAAACCCCGAAAGACTTTGTAAAGGGAAAGTTAATAATTCTGTGCTTCCCATCTCCTCAAATACAATGACAATGCTAACAGCTAAGGAAGTATGTTTATATTCCTTGGATACATACATACCTATATAGAAGCATATATATGTATATCTGTTCAAAAGCAGTCATTATGTATCTCTATGTGCCTGACAATGTTCTAGACTCTGGGAATATGATGGTCAGCAAGATGAATAACTTCCTGCCCTCATAAAGCTTATGTGTTAGTGAATCATGGCTATTTCTCAGGCCAATAAACACAGAATCAGATGATTTAACAAATGGCTTCATAATCTTGTAAATTTTTTGTACTGATAGACATTTATATATTTTCCACTCATTGTTATTTAGAACAATGTTATATTAAGATATTGGTACATATTTTCAAATTTACCAATATTTTTTTAATAGGGTAAATTTTTCAAAACTGGAATATGTGGGAAAAATAAGTACATGCTTTTAATTTTAATGAACATTGTCAATACCTTTCCAAAAGTTTGCAGCATCCTTAGGTGCAGGGTGCCCACAATCCATCCAACCATTCACCAAAAATATAGAGGACTGTTTATTTTCTTTCATCCTGGATAATAGCCCTCTTACAATTCACAAATTATCACTTGTGAGTAAAGAAGTGCTGTTTTGAATATAGTTTACATTTTCCTAGTTGCTAATGAACTGGAACATTTTCTATTAGCCATTTGCATTCCTCTAGACTCTTATTGGATTTTTGTTTCTTCATATATTATACATATATGTATATACATATAAATATGCAATATGTTATGTAAATATATGAATAAGAGATATTAGCCCTGTGTGCCTTCTCTGTGTTGCCAATATTTCCCTAAGTTCATCATTTGTCTTTTCATTTTTTTCTTGACCTATGTTTTTTCACATAAAACTAAATTCTTTACGTAGTCAAATGTTTTAATTTTCCCCCTATGACTCCTAGGTTTATTCTCTCACTTAAGAAATTCATCCCTACCTCAAGATTATTCAGGTACTATCCTAAAATTTCTCCTAAAGTTTTTGTTTCATTTTTAGGTTTAGATGCTTACTGTATTAAGATTTTGTGTATGTACATGATGCATGGTTGGGTCTCAGCTTCATTTTCTTCCAAATTGGTAAGTAACTGTGGCAGTTTCATCTGTTATACAATCCCCTCCTCCTCAGGAACAGGATCACTGCCTCGCCATATAGGTTCCCAGGTGTAATGGCTAGCACCTCTTGTTAGGTTTTATGGACCTTCTGGATTTCCCTAAGTTCTCTAATACAAGTACAACCAAAGGAGGATAGTGAGCAATTGAGAATCAAGAACTGTAGTGGAGAATTCATTGTCATCAGTTCCTCATTAATAAATGAGGACTCAATTGCTATTGCCTCAGGACTAATAAATGATGCTGTGAGTGCTGTTACTTTCTTCTGATGAAATTTTTGTATTAACATAGTTTATGTAAAAATATAAATTTCCTGTAGTTTATTCCAAACATAATAAAATAAGCCTATATTTTCTCATTATAATGCTATATTGCTTTATAATCAAGTTAACATTATCCAGGGGGCATTAAAAAGGTTGCAATTTGTTTCTAACATGCCTTGCAATTGATTACATTGACATTCACTTTTTCTAGTTTAATGGAGTAGAAAAGCCCTTTAGTTCAGTATTTCTCAAACTAGGTGCTACAGAATACTAGATCCATAAGATATAAGTTTTATATACAAAAGAGAATCTTTGTAAAAAAAATCAGCATGTTAGATTTAACATATTTAAATAGGGTTTTAAAAAATTATTCATTTATTTTTAGAGAGAGAGGAAGGGAAGGGGAAAGAGAGGGAGAGAAATGCTATTTATTCCATGTGTGGTTGCCTCTCATGTGCTCCCTACTCAGGACTTGGCCCACAGCTCAGGCATGTGCCCTGAGTGGGAATCAAACTTGTGATCAAAAGGGAATCAAACCCATTGGTTCACAGGCTGGCACTCAATCCACTGAGCCACACCAGCCAGGGTTAAAGAGGGTTTTTACTGGAGGACTTCTCAGAATCTTTAGTATACTCCTGTGGACTACAGGTCTCCAATAGGGGCGTACTTTATATAGTGTTTCCTAAACTTGACTTTAATTACCCCCACCCCACTCCACCACCACGGTGTATTTACAGAACTGATGTCTCAGAGAACACACTTCAATAATGCTGGTCTGGGCTATCCTTGTTGGTCATCACATGCTTCTATCTTCCCACAAAAGAAGAAATATAAATATGAAAATATAAAAATGACATGATTATGTAAATTGTATTAGTTTGTTTTTTTACATGAGAATAACTGCCTATAAAAATTCCTGATCCATTACTGGCTTTTGCATGATGTCTCAATTAAAACTTCACGCTTTCCTGGGCCTTACCATCATACCCAATCTAATTCCAGAGCTGTCATGAAACAGCCATCTTAATGATGGGTCTTACCTTGTTGCTAACCTTTCCAAACTCCCAAAGAAATAAATTTCTTCCCTTTTTAATGTTGTACTCCCCTCAGGTTTTTTCCTCCTCCCAAGGGATCTTTCCAACCACATTATGAGTCTTGAGTGGTTGTGGGAGCAATTGCTTATGAAGGTTTATGTTCTGCTATTTGAAACCTATTTGTGCTGTAGTAGGGAAAACTACTGTAGGAATCTATACATAAAGGGTTGGTTTTGCTCCTTTATTCTCTTAAATCAATATGAAAGTCAATTCTGTTATCTTTTGAACTTCCTCTAACTCAATTTTGTTCTACTGGCAGTCAGTTAGTTAAGAGTCAGTGATTTTCTGGTGGGGGTAGTCACCAGTTTGGCAATTCAGCATTTTTTATTTTTTCTCTAGAGAGATGGTGACAAAAATGATCAAATAATTAACTTGCCTCTCCTGTTTGTCTTATAGGATGGCAACAGCAAGCTCACAAAGAAAAGGTGGGCTGACTCTTGAGTCTCCTATAAAAAATATTAAAATTATTTTAATATTTCTATGAAAATAAGTATTGAGGTCTAGAAAACCAGTAAACTTTATTTTCCTTTTCTGTCTCGCCTTACCTTCCCACCCTCTTCCTCCATTCTTCCATCTTCTTCTCCTCCGCCCTCCAATCTTCCTTGCCTCCTTGAACTGTGCTCCTGATTGATGTGACTTGTACTGCAACTTCAGTAGGGAAGGTGTGAGACAGGGAGTGCAGCGTTGGGGAGATAGCAGGTTATGCATATAAAATTTAAGACATAGGTGCTGGTCTCTCATTTCATTTTATAAGAAAAGAACTAATGATGGTAAAAAGCATTATTTCATATATATTCTCAATAGAGTTATGTAGGAGGGAAAGGTTCCACATTGTTTTGTCTTTATGTGCTACTCAAAAGAAGATTTGCTTGCTTTATTGGCAACATCTTATTGTCATCATTGAAAAAAGCCCTCTAACTGTTTCTAAGTCTCTTAGTTTTTCTTGTCCATAGATATTTTCTGTTTGACTACTTCCTTCCTATATTTTAGCTATTTTTTAAATTTGCTCCTGTGAGGAAGTGTTTTAACAAAGGAAACTTATTTATATTTTAAACACAATTTGATTTATGATTTGTTTTCTTTCCCAACTTTGGGGGAATGGTATGATAGCATCTATGAACAATAAGGATACTTTGTATTGTCTTGTTAATTCGTAGTGATAGGTCAGGAGTCAGGAAATTTGGGATTTTATTTCTGGCTCTGTCTGGTACTTACTTGGTTTTTTCTTTTTAAAAAGCTATTGGTAACAATAATTGTTGGTCTGTACATCTCAGAGGTCTATTCAATTCTTATGTAAAACATGGGATGTTGAATATAAAATATAGGGCTTAAAATAGAAAAGTTGTACTGAGATATTAATAAAAATCTTACATGCATTGTTGCTTTCTGGAATCATATTATTTATTCATCAGTTATTCATTCACATGAATTCAGTGCTTGGAATGTGCCAGGCATAGGCATTGTGCTACATGGTGTGGATGCATTGATAAATAACATAAATTCGTATCTCACAACAAGCTGTACATTATCAGGAGTTGCTGAGCCATCGACTTATAATTGTTATAAAAATTTTCCTGGTCTAATTTTATAAGTTCACCTGAATTTTAATAATTTTCTAATTGTTCAAGTTCCTTTTGCTTCTTTCTTTCTTTCTTTTTTTTTTTTTGGTGTGGTGGGGAATAGTAGAGGTTGCATAATTTAAATAAAGGGCTCAATATCCAGGTAATAGATTTCTGTGACTTCTCCATACTCTACCTCATTGCTAAACAATCCCAACTTTATTTTATTCAGCACTATTCCTTTTTCTCTTGACTTGTCTCTTGTGTGTTTTGGACACTCTTTAAATTTTGTTAGACATTTTTTGATACCTTTGGGTCAAACTGTCTTGTTATTGACTTCATTTTCTCCCTATCAAAAATTACAGATTTCATCTGTCCTCAGTTTTTGTTTTCAGTAGAAAGCTTTCATTTCTACTCAACATCAGATGTTTCCTTCAGGAAACAATTATGCATTGTTTTGATTTTTGTCAAGGCATATGATAAAACATTAGTTAAATGTTTATGGAGCGCCATAAGGGTCCCTGAAATCAGCCTTCATTTCTCTGCGTGTATGTGTTTGTGTAGTTTACAACCTCCATTTACCAATATAATCTTGTGATAGATGTTTTCTAAAGGTCATGAAGCACATATAAATTAAATGCATCCATCACGGCCTTATTTTATTTGAAGAAATTCCTTGAAAATACTTAGAAGAATGTTCATGAATAGTTTGAAAATTGTTGCTTTAGGAAATGTACTCATTTAACAGTCTTATAGAATTATTTACTCCTCTGTTCTTAATAGATCATTGGCTTAGATGGTGTCTTCCATTGGAATTGGGAAATTATTCTTAGTTTGTTAAATTATTTTGTTAGTAAATTGCCATATTCACTGATATAATAAAAGCTTAAACTTGTGAGCCTGAAAATGGAGGAAAATATCTCTTTATGGGAAGAACAACTGGATGCTAATATTATATCTTATATCATTCAGGAATCTTTTGGTTGCGAATGACAGAAACCCAAGTAGAAATAAACTAAGCTAATTGATGACTTATTTTTTAAAAATCCTGATATAATTCTTAGAGCTGTTGTAATTGAAGAACAGGCAAGCTTTGGAAGGACAGAATTTGGGAAACTCAGGGATTTTATTAGTTATGTTATCAGTCAACTCTTTTCATAGTGTGTAAACAAGATGAAGGCTTATTTATCTCTTACACAAAGGCATGAGAGAGTAGAGGGACTAGGGGGAGGAGGTTGCCTGATTCATATCATCCAAAATCCAAGGTTTCTTCTGTCTAGGCATTCCACCACACCTACATTTGCTACACTTCCTGCATAATTTATTTTGGATTAATTCCTGTGAGGTCTAAGCTCTAGCCCCTGGGATTGAGAAAACATGAGGGAGAGCAAGCTGTTTCCTTCTAAGAATTTGACACAGAAGTTGCTCACATCACTTCTGCTGATATATCTGTCTGAATTAGTCATGTTGCTGCAAGAGAGACGAGGAAATATGAGGGCAGACCCTCCAAAAAAATCAGAATTATCTTCTGGAGGGAAGGCCCCTTGTTGTACAGGCTTCCCATGCTAGGTGAGTGTTCTAGGAACCCATCTGTATCAGTGTACCAGCTGGCATTGTTGTGAGAGGCTGCGTTCAGCTTCAGTGAATTTTTCTGAAGACTCTTCAGTACGTTTGCTCATTTCATGATGGGTGATTTATGAGCGCACCTGCCCACACTGCACTGAGTGTTCGGAAGTTTTTGACCAAAAGTGTGTTTTGAACTCCCATGTCCCACACTCCCTATTCACTCTATCTCGCCTTGACTTTTTTTTTTGTTTCCCTGGATGGAAAAAGTCCTCAAAAGGAAACATTTTGCTGATGTGGAAGAGATGAAAAAACAAAGAAGCGAACATGGCAGAAGCAGTAAAAGGCATCAAAATTAACAAGTTAAAAACTGTTTTGAGCAGTGGAGAAAAATGTCTCAGGTGTATTGCATCAAATGGAGAGTACTTTGAAGGTGACTGAAGTTTAAACATGTAAGAGTAAATGCACTTTTTTTTTTTTGTAATTAAATTCTGTTTCTTTGAATCTCCCTTGTACAATCTTTAGCTGGTAAGTGTGCACCCTATTACAAGTAGAGGGTTCTGTTATCCAAAGGAAGAATGGGAGAAAGGACAGTAAGGATGGACAAATTGCACCTTCACCACTTGAACAGCAACCCTGAGTCACAGTCAAGATTCTGTTTTTGTACCTTGCTCTGCTCTGTACCAAAGGGCTTCACTCTATTCTGTTGTAGGAGCCAGGCAGGATATGTGGTTACCAATGGCTGTGTGTCTACATTTCCTAAGCATCAAGACTAATATAATCTCTGAGAAGTAGGCACAACTTTTTGTGCCCCTGGTACATTGCCCAGGGAGGCCACAACTAGAGCAGAGGGTCAGGTTCTAGGAAAGGGTAGCATTCATTCATTTAACACATGCACTATTAAGCACCCAGGTGTCAGGCAATGTTCTAGACCAGCGCTAAACCTGACCAGCCACCTGTTTTTGTAAATAAAGTTTTATCACAATTCAGTAGCACCCATTAATTTGCATATTGTCCATGGATGCTTTTGTATCAAAACAGCAGAGTTAAGTAGTTGTGACAGATATGGTATGTTCTCGAAGCCTACAATATTTATTATGTGGCCAACCACTGTTCTAGATGTTGGAGATATGATAGAGATCAAGACATGCAAGGTGTCTGTCCTCTTGGAGCAAGTATACAGTTTTGGGGTGATTCCTACCCCTTTTTAGGGTGCCTGGCAGGGCAAATGATCTGTTTGTTATCTGCATTGGCTTTCAGTTCTCTCTGCGGTAGCTCCACATAACATAGTGTGCTCATACAAGGAGGTGCTCATTGCATTCCTAGTTCAGTGTCCTTAGGAACTTACAAAGAGATTTCACAGGCATTAAAATGACCCGTGTACCTTTTGTTATGTCCTGTATTTACCTCCTGCTCCTTTCTGGGCCATGAGTAATTCAAGCTATCGTTTTGTTGTGTTATCTGTTCAAATTGCTATTTTCATGCTTCTGACCATTTTCCACTTGACTTGTTCCATTTTTATTGAGCCGTATTCTCATGGTGTTTAGATTATTTTCAAAATGGGTGTGTCACCTGTGGCTGACACAGTGACATCCTTTTGCTTTTTCTCATTTAAATATCTCCATCCTCTCCATTTTGTTCTTTACATTTTCCTTAAAACTTTAGAGGTGATTCCAATGTAGAAATTCTTTGTCAGATTGAGGATACTCATCGCAGGTCTCACTCAATCTGCAAAGTAATGCAGTACATCAGTCTGTCACGCATGCAGCCTCCGCTGCTGGATGACATCCGGCTGTGTCTGGTCGTGGGTATCAGATTAGAGCCTCTCTGTAACACAGCCACTGGGAGTTCAGAACTTGTCTGCTGAGAAATATGCTGTCAGCAGTAGGTGGGTAATTAATATAAAGGGAAGTAATGAAGTAGTGGGTCAAGGTACAAGAGCCTCATGGCAGGAGAAATTTATGATGGGGAGAACTTTATAATGAGAACAAAGTGTACATTAGTAAATTTATCAAAAGGTTGAAATTGAAAATCTATTGAGTATGGAATGTGCTCATTGACTTCATCTTCAGTCCAATCAGAACTGAGAGGCTCACTGTAGCTTCATTTAGTTTATTAGCTACCAGCTTACTCTTCTTGACTTTGCACCACTCCCCTCCCTTCCTTCCTTCCTCCCTTCCTTCCTTCCTCCCTTCTTCCTTCCCTTCTTTCCTGCCAGCCTCCCTTCCTTCTCCCCTCTGTCCCTTCTTCACTCTTCCCTCTCTTCTTCCCCCCCCCCCACAAATAATTATGTGACAGGTTCTGAGCAAGCTACTGGGAATGTAACTCTGATCAGTAGATCATGGAGCTTATGGTGTCACAAGGGAGATAGACAATAAAGAAAGAAAATTATTGTAGGGGACTGTGAAGGCACATTCCAGGAATTAATAGGTATTTTTCCTAGTTCATTAGTAATTATATAATCACTTTTTCATTGGGACTTTTGTTAGCTCAATTTTTATTTCTATAAATGCCAATATATTTTCTAAATGACTAGGTGAGTACTTAATAGCATCCAAGAATGGTAAAATGATAACTAGACAGTATAATCATGGCTTGATGCTTTGATGGTATTAACTATCAATTAAAATAGTATCTTTTTAAAAGGTAACACTGGTTAGTTTTACATTGTTGTGTATAGTGAACTTGCATTTCTTTAAAAAAATTCTGTAACTAAAAGTTTTTATGAGGCTTCCCTGAGATATTTTTTCCCAGTTACATTTGAGGAACATTTCTTACACCCCCCACAGGATGATCACCAGACTGGAAAGGTGAGGGGCCAGTGAAGTATCATAATGTGTGGACAGGTTTCTAGAAATTGTTGTTACTCTGATTACTTACACCTAGGCATGGGTGATAATATCTAATATAATAACAGCAGTAGTGATAGTGACAAATAGCTAAGCTCTTACAGTGCTAAGCTATAACTGTTTTACACATACTAGCTCATTAACCCTCAGAGAAACTCTATCATTAGCTCCATTCCATGGATGAGGTTACTGAGGCCACAGCTGGTAAGTGACCGAATGGGGAATTCAAACCTGGGCTCTGAGGTCCATACTGGTAAATGCTATGCTCTATCCCTTTCATAGCCACCTAACTCAGGACAGTTTTCTGGTGTTGAAAAGGTAGTTTCTGGCATTGATTGACCTGAGCTCTTTTACCAATTCTCTCTCAACATGCCATTTGCCTTGGTTTATAACTAAGTGGAGGGATTGGTTTTTATTAATATTTCATGAAGTATATTCCTAGGTATGATCTCTAAAAATAAATAAGCTTAAGGAATCCTGTGAAGTATGTTCTTCTCTTAGAAAGTCACAGTGTTCAGAAGAGTCCTGCAGTAGACACCCAACTCCCACCCAGTTCTTCCTAAACTTTTGACCTTTTGGAGAAGGGTGGTAGGGCTAACACATTTTAATATACTAGCAAACTAGTGGTTTGTGAAACAATTTTCAGAAACTCTGAACCATATAATGTTTAATGTTTCTTTCAACTTCAAAATCCCTGTGATTATAAATACCAGCCTTATAGCTACATGCTTTGCCAGGCTGTTTGTATTGACCTCCAACTTGACCAGCCCTTGTCTGTATAGCACTATGGCTGGAAAGTACACTTTATGTTCTTTGCAAACAAATAGGGCCCAGTTGTATCAAATCTACAGTTTGAGGTCCTTCCCACTGGTTTTCTGGCATGTATAACTTATGTTCCCCTTCAAGCTAACGTAGAACATGCCTTAGCTACAGCATATGGGAAGGCTTAATAACAATAATTTTGTGTCGGAGTTAACTGGATTACAGGTTTCCTTGCAAATGGGTGTACATTGTCCCATCTCTGAAGTCTTGGTGTTAGTAACAGAAAGTAGTCTTCACAATGCTTGTTTCACCATTCATGGAGTTTTCTGCAAAGATCCGCCTCTGGCACACCATTTATTGTCACTTTATCCCTAGCTGTTTCAGGGGCATTAGTTTAGAGCTTTAGCTTTAATTCTGTGAATGCTAATGTGTTTGAACTTACTGTTCTGTGTGTATGTGCAGAAGCATGGACAGGGAGGGTTTTCCCAATTTCATTTGTGCCGCCACAATTCAAGGTCCTAAACAGGGTACAGAAGTGCTTTTAGGGCAAGAATGTGGAATCCACTTATAATACAGGTATTGAAGGACTTGAGAACCTTTCCCAATTTCCACCCATCATCAAGAAATAAGGAAGAGAGAATTGGTAGTGGAGTTCTTCCTCAGCATTTAAGGTGGCGCAATTGATCTTAGTACAACTTATTATCCTAAGTTTTACCCACAATCAAGAAGTAAGAAATTAGCCTTGCTAAGTAAAAGGATGTCTTCCTAGGAAGACGTGGAACAAATGACCAATTTGACCAAGTGCCACTGTGATATGACAGGTTAGCCAAGACCTTCAGAGATGGGATGCTGTAGAACAAATGAACTCGACTAGAAAAAACATGGAGGAAGAAATATTTTGTGCAGAAATACTGAACCAGGTCCTTCTTTCCCATAAGAATGTTTTTTTTAATGGCTCTAGTAAGGACTGAAAAGAGAATAAGATGAGTGGGCCTTTTCTATGGAGTTTTTCACCTGGCACAGTCTTCCAGCTTGTAGTCAAATGTGTAACCGCTTGTGGCTTAAACTGAAATTCTTGATGGAAATTTCACCAAGTGTTTTCTCCCTATTTGCAAAGGCAGAGCGCAGGCCCTGAGCTGTCCCAGAGATGCCCATCCTTTCAGGAAGTGCTTTTCATTCATTGCGAGGCTGCCTTGGTGGTGGTTATGCACCTGGCCCTCTGCAGGGTTGGTGTGTGAAGTTGGTGTGAGAAAGATTAGTTGGTTATTACTCTGAAAGTGGGGAGAAGCAGAAATGTTCCATACAACTTACTCTCAAGGGAATCTTTGGCATGGTGGTGCAAACAATCAGAACTCCATTTCCTAGCTCCATCACTTTCTTTAAAAAAAAGAAAAACTCCAAAACTACTGAGTGTATTGGGGTGACATTGGGTAATAACATTATATAGGTTCTGGGTGTACAGTTCTATAGTACATCATCTGTATATTGTACTGAGTATTTACTACCCCAAGTTAAGTCTCCTTCCATCACTTATTCCCCCTTTACCCTCTCCTACCTACCCCTACCTCCATTTTCCTTCTGATAATCACCATAATATCGTCTGTGTCTAAGTTGTATTTTTTTGCTTGACCCCTTCACCTTCTCCCCCAACTCCTCTCCACTCTAACAGCTGACAGTCTGTTGTCTGTATCTATGAGTCTGTTTCTATTTTGTTTGTTAGTTTATTTTGTTCATTAGATTCCACATATAAGTAAAATCATATGGTATTTCTCTTTCTCTGGCTGGCTTATTTTCTTAGTACAATACTCTCCAGGTCTATCCATGCTAACACAAAAGATACAATCATCTCCTCCTCCTCCTCCTCCTCCTCCTCCTCCTTCTTCTTCTTCTTCTTCGTGGCTGAGCAGTAGCCCATTGTGTAACCAAGCAGACAAGGGCCAGTTCATGGAGCGCCTTGGTGCATGACCCAACAATCAGTCTTGGAAGAAACTTCCAAGTAAACTTGGAAGGTTTTTTATTTACAATATTCCAACCTCAGTGGGGAGCGGGGAGCACTTCAGTTTGGAGCCCTGTTCTCCCACAAGACCCAACACTTCCCTTGCTCCCTAAAAGGCTATGAGCCAGAAGCCCCAAACCAGAAGTTCCCCATTTCCTTACCTGAATTTAAGCCAGCTGCACGAACAGTTTTGCAGTTCCTCTGGAAAGGTACTAAAATTGCCATCCTCACACAGCAGCTTTCTCCCTCAGAATCTGGGGTACGTTGTCATCAACCTCCATGCTTTGGTCCAGGAAAGCAGGTGCCGTGCTGCACTGGATCATGAAGTCCAGGAAAGGCACAAGTGCCAAGAGAGTGGCCTTTCTGCATGTCCCGAGTCCTAAGAGTCAGTGTCTTGCAAGGCATAGTCCTTGAGGGCTTCAGAGTCAGCTGGAGCAGGCGCAGTCAGAGCAGCAGTACGCCTCCTTCCTTAGCGCACCAGGCTGCATGGCGGGATCCTGACCACAAACTGCGCAGCAGCTTGCTTACTCCTCCCTTAACCTGGCTGCCACATCATTGCTTCCTTCCTCAGGGCTCCACGCTTCCTGCGCCCTTTCCAAACCGTGTGGCGGCCCTCTCACCGCTGGCAACATGACTCTCTCTCTCTCGTGGCGGGCTGCCCTTCGTTTAAATCCTGGCCTGGAGCTCCCTACATGACTTCGTACTTGGTACTGTACATACTGAAGGTCACATAGGCCTTTACCTGGGTGGCAGTGCAGTTTCCCTTCAGGAAGCATACAGCTATCACTTGCCATTGTTATCAAAAGTATATTAAGCCATATCATCCACTGCCCCCCTTCCCCCAACCACGAGTTGTGGGGAAACGTGCCCTATACTCCATTTCAAATGTGCAAAAGCTTTTCTATCCACTCATCTATTGGTGGTGGGCACTTGGGCTGCTTCCAAATCCTGGCCATCGTAAATAATGCTGCACTGAACATAGGGGTGCATATATTCTGTCATTTTCTAGTTGCATCATCTCAAGCCAATTACTTCACTTTCTCTAGCTTTAATTTTTTCATCTATAACATGGGGATTACAAAAATGTCCCCTGGCAGGGATGTTTTCAGGATCCAAAGAAGCAGTATGTATGTTAAGTATGATATGTTATCAGTATCCACAGAGATTCAAATAGTTTTCATCAAGCTTGTTAATTTGGGGAAGGATATACAGTTGGTTCATCAGCAGAGCCTTTGTAGGCTCTTGAAAAAAAATGCCATGTTGTTTCCTCAAAAATAAAGCCAATAATATTGTTGAAATTACAGCAACTACTGTTCTCTTCATGGTTATAATGCACCTAGGTTCTTAAATATATCTTTTAGTTTTAGCTTATTATGGCCTCAGAACATCAGGAAGAGGAAGAAGAATCAGCATGAGGTTGATGGTTGAGTGGCAACTGTAATTTTCCATATAACAGAATCTTTGCTAATATAAAAAGCTACCTTCTGGTTATGCAAACGCTTAATGAAATATGGGCATGAAGTGGTGTTTTCTATCCAACAAAGAACAAGTGAAGTCACAGAATTTAGCCTGTTGAGTTATTCTTTCCAAAATCAACCACCTAAGGACCAAAAAGATATGATTAAAAACAGAATTTCTATGCATTTTCTTTGAGTGAACAAAACAGTTTGTATAGCTGCAGCATAATTTGGTAATGTTTCTATTTGTTGAAGAAATGCCGACTATCTGCAGGAGTGGCAAGAAGCAAAACATAGCTCTCATTTGTATGCAACATAGTCATAACATAAAATTATGAGCTCAGAGATATGATTTCTGGAAAGATTGAATTAACATTGTGAAAATTAGAGCCCTCTCATTTGCATAAAATCTGGGGAATGCCATTGCATGACAAAGCTAGTAATTTATTTGTCGTAGTGGAGAGTGATGTCTCCCAACTTTCCACAGCTCTGGCTCCCTGCTTGAAGTCAGGAGTGGGAACTTACTCTTGATGGAAGGGCCTGGAAATCAGTATAGTTCAGTTACCATCGCCAGCTCAAAGCTCACCTGAAATGAAAAAAGGTACCCTACACATGTCACTTGAAAAATGATGAGTAAGTTTTGAAATGTAGCTACTGGAAGTGGAAATTTCTCTGGTGGAAAAGAGTGTCGTTATCTGCTCAACACAGACCCCTGTAGCCTTTTTACCCCTCAGGAGCTCTCTGAGTCCTTGAGCTTTGGGGGAGGAGAATCTGACCTGGAGGGAATTGAAGCTTTTATTGGGGAACCGGGGACCTGCTACCACATTCCTGGGGTCATGCGTTCATTTTTGTCCAGAAAGTATTAATTAGAAAAAAACCCCACCGTTTTCACAGAGCCAGTAAGAATGTGTCTCTTCTCAGATGGTTGATAAGTGACACTCAGGACTGAAACCTTTCTTGTGTTAGATAGTTCTGTGTTTCTTAACAAATGCGTACTAACTGTTAAGGGAGCAGAGTCATGAGTATGGGACGTAAAGGATGAATTGACAACCACAGTGTTACACCTTGAAGATGGGGAGTACAGGAAGTGGATACAACAAAAGTAAAAGCACAGATAGGTTTCTTCCTCTGCATTTAAGAGATCAGTTCTGTGGGGCTGGGATACATTGTACATGAGACATAGGATACATCCCAATGCATGGCAAAAAGAGTTTGATTTAGGATGGTGATATCCAAAAAGCCATAAGTTAATTCCAGTGGGAAAAGGACCATTGGAATGAAAAACATCGAGGCTGAAAGAGTCTGTTTCCTCCCTGCAGAGATGGTGGCTCTTCCTTCTGCTTAAGGCAATTGGTGTTGGCATTACATGAACATTACACTCTGTTCTACGTTGAACCTTCTTGCATAATGGGAACTGTGTTTTCCCCATGGATTTGTTTTATTGCCCAGAGATTGAGCTAATCTGTGCAACATTCATAGAAACAAAAGTTAAATATCAAAGTTTACAAAGTGGGTAAAAATTTTTCTTCTTGTCACCAAAGCAATCCTCTCTCATTAAATTAACAATTAAACAAACACCGAAAATACAATAATATACAATTTATAATGATTTTCAAAACTGAAGTATGGAGGTGGAAATGGTTTATTTGCTCACTATATAACAGGTAAAATTGAGTCTCAAGCCTTGAAAAATTGTCTCATGTCTTATGGAGCAAGTAATTTATAGCTAAGACAATAAGGGCTGGAAAAAAAGCTCAGAGCGCTATATATAAAAAGAAAAGAGGATGGAACAGTTAATTTTTAGCTGGAGGAAAAGACAAGAGGAAAAACTGCATCTAGAAGAAGATATTAATTCTGGACAATTAATAATGAGTATGATTCTGTTTTTTTAAGAAAGAAAAGAATTGACGAACATTCTGGGAGAGGGACCAGAGTAAGTAGGGACAATAAGTTGTGAACATTTATAACATGTTCTGAGAAAACTAAGTAGGTCAGGCTGGCTAGGGTAGAGCACATGAGTAGGGAAAGGTGCTAGCGATATACAGTCAGAAGGTAAGTAGGAGTTATATTGTAAAAGGTGCTTGTAAGTAAGTCACACTATTGGTTTCGGATTTCATTAAACACTGAAAACATTTCACAGTAGTTCTGTGGTCAGTCTCCACAGAGTACAGGATACATCTGAGATAATGAAATCTAGAGAAAGGGATTATAAGGCTTATTGTTATAGATTAGATAAAATAATATGAAAGCACAGTGAAGTGGGAGGAGGGCATGAGTTTGAAAATATTTTAGAGGAATAATCAGTAGGGCTTGGTGATTGACTGGATATGGAAAGTGAGTTAAAGAAATGAATCCAATATGATATTGAGGTTTCTGTGTTGGAGGTCTGGCGTATTTGCTGTTAACAAAGACAAGGTTAACATAGTGGAGGGAAATAGGGATTTAGGAAAATGTTGAATTCATTTTGGACAAGAATTTTTTATTCTTATGGGATGGTTAGGTGAATCCACTTTCCAGTAGGCACATGGAAAATGGATTTGGAACCCAGGGGAAATTAGAAGGGGAGAAATAGGTTTGGATTTCACTGACATAAGATATAGTTGACAGTGAGGCAGAATGAAACCACCTAGAGAGAAGGTGTAGAGAGGAAACAGAAAGTGCATCAGGAAGGGACCCTGATGAGCACCCAGCATTTTCTGGGCAATTTAAGAAAGAAAAGCCAAGGAAGTACATTTAAAAAGGCCAGAAAGGCAATTAAAGAACCAGAATAAAGTAGTTTTAGAGAGGAAAATAGAAGAGTGTCAAGAACATTGCTTTAAAGACATATTGCAAAGAAACCATATTGGACAAAAGCATCTTTAAATTTTTTTTTCAGCTGTGCTTATGCAATGGCCATACTGTGTATACCAATAAAATGAAAAAAGGGCTTGGGAAGCAAGTTACCTTTCTGTGCATTAGACAGATGAGCTCCTCCCTTAGTTGAAGGCAGCACTTAGAGCTTGGCAAACAGAACTTTCCTCTCCTCCTTGACTGAACAATCTTGTCCAGGGTACACACCGCAAAACCATATGTGACTCTGGCTAACTGGGGGCAGGGGCGGTCAAGGAATGACTATGGATCAGCACAAGGGTCTGGGAGCAGGAGACGGAGAAATTGAAGTGATGCTGAGTATTTATTGAACATGGGTGTCCTTGAGTCCAAGAAGGAAAGGGAAAAATGTGAAGAGAAGAGACTGGCTGACTTGAGGAAATGAGGTAGGAAGTCAATAGAGACCCTGAAGAAATCAAAGAGCAGAGTTTCTAAAGATTGGTGGGGATGAAAGAATTGATTACAAGATCAATGGGAATGGATTCCGGAGGAGAAGTAAGGGTTTAAAGTGGAGGATGTCATGAAATGATGGGGCCAGGGTGTTGGTTCATGAAAATATATGTTTAACTCACTCAGGGTGAGAGCAGGAAATTGAGTAGAGAAGATAACTGTGGTCCTTAGAGAATGTGAGGGAATGATGTGTGGGGGGTGCCAGTAAATGATGAGCTTGGAGAAAGCATAGTATAATCTGATGTCGCAGGCTTCAGCTGGTGGCTAAAGTAGGAAAGGCAGAAAAAAAGAATTTTTTTTCTGTATCACTGGCTCAATTAATAATTTAACAACTCTGTGGATAACAAAAAGTTTTACTCTGGCTGTTTTGTTTGGCTACAATAAGTGAAACACAATAGACCAGAGAAAGGCAATGGTAGGAGAAATCATAGATTTAAACATGACATCCAGAAAAGTGGGTTGTTTGGGGAGAAATTAAAATTTTTATTGCTATATAGAAAAATACCAGTTCACAGGTATATTCCTTCTAATATCATTCCCCCAGATGGTGAAACTGAGAGGGAGACTTTTGTGCATTTCTCTTCAGAGGGTATTTCAGCTCAGCTTGACTTTTTGACCAAAATGTCCCATCTGTAAGAAAATCTGGGATAATCCTGAAATTCATTGTTGGAAACATTTGGTATTCCATTAACATTATGCTCTAAACCCACTGACTCAATACTTGAGGGCTTTGAATACCACTCTGCAATTCCTGCTTAGTCAGTATCTTCTAACTGGATCTTTAGTTTATTTGGGAGACCTGAAAGTCTTGAACTTATCTTATCTTTCAAAAAGTCATAAAGCTGAATAATATATTCATATGAAAGGAAAAGAAGGAATTAAAAAGGCATTTTTTTGCAATGAAATAAAATATTACTTGAAATTCTTTGTTTTTCTCTGCCTCTAAGGTCTTAAGACTGAAAGTTCTGGTGATAAAGCAACATCAACCAAAGAAGTATCAGAAATCTCAACTATTCCCTCACTTGTGTTCTCTAATACTCAGTGGCAGAGCTAGTAAAAATGGTTGATACAAAATTAATGTGGTTCTTTATCGTTGTACGTACACAACAAAAAGCTGCCTCTTTTGTTCTTAGTGAGGAGGAAATGGGTAGGTTTGGCTCAGTAAGGCATGGGCCATGGTTGGGTGGTGGGGAGCCAGAACCTTGGAGAGGCAAGGGGCCAGTGGGGATTGGGAAGAAAGCTGGAGGAAAGCCTTTCCAGGAACACAACCTCTATCAAAGTGGGGTGATCAGAAGGGTCCTAAGGCCTACCATGAACTGCATTGTCTTTACTCCACCGGTTTTGACTTACTGAGTAAAACAAACTGAAGTAGCTTTTCCAAATTACTTTTATTTGTTATAGAACTATTTAACAAAACACAGAATGTTACAATACCAGCTATCAAATCTAGCTGCACCAAACCTTCCTGTTCATGCCAACACTGAACATACACTTACATGGTTTTTTTTTTGGAGTAAGACAGTTTAAAGGTAAGGGACCACCTATCTAAGTGGGTGTTTGCAATGGTCCATTAGTTGCCATGTAAGTATGGTTGCTGTGGACATCACAATGGTGGAAATCTGCTAAGAGACATTTTAGAGTGAGGTTGAGAGCCTCTGTCCCCAGACTTGACCTTCAAGCATTTGGAGAATAGAGAGACAGCCATGAAAGCCCAGAATTCTTATTTTTGGTGAACTCTAATGTGTTGTTCCTGGATATGGTTAGTGCATGTGCTGGCTCTACTATCGTCACTCATCTGGTGGCATATTTTCCATATATGCGAATTTTACAACCCTAGTCTTCTGGGTCTTAGAATTATAGCCCTATCTCTCTTCCCTCCTTCTTGTCCCAGTCTCATATACCAGAACTCTTGAGGGGTAGGGATGGATGGTCATTTTCTATGGCCAGGATAGGGTGGGAGGAAATAGCCTTCATGCCTGGCTCTTCCAGCCTCTAGGGAAAGAGCCAAAGCTTCCAAAAACATACAAGACATTTCAGGAGTTTTTTACCCCAGTTTCTGCCACCTGTCCTGCACAACCTGGTTACTGGGATGCACGTGTTACTGTTTTTGATGTTAACATATGATGTGCAATTATTTATTCAATAGACTGAGAGTATCTTGAAAATAGGCATTGATTCATCTTTGTCTTTTCACCTCATACTGTAGTGCTTGGTACCAAAAGATGATTAGTAACTTTATTGAATTAAATTTATCTCATATCCCATTCCTTGAGAAGATGGAGCAGAGGCAGAGATGATGATGATGATGATGTATATATATACACACACACAGTTGTTTGAACACTAAGCCTATAAACTAGGTTACTGTTTCCTCCATTTTACACATGAGGAGCCTGAAGCTAATTAACCTAGGTTTATTTATTTAAGAAATGATAAATCTGGTCTGGCTCCAATGGTTTGGCTCCAAAGTCCAAGCTCCAAACTATGTCCTAAATCACCTCTTAAGAGGTGGAAAGGCTGGCTGGAGGGAGTGTATAAACAACTTCAGTTTTGGCACTTTCCCCCCATGTAGATTATTTGTGCCATCCCCTTTTCTTTCTCCTATATCTAGTTTTTTTCTTTCAGTATGTAACCTTTAGCAAATCCATTCTACTTTAAACAAAACAAACAAACAAATAAACAGACAAATTTCTCTTAACCACACACCTTTCTATAGTTTCATGTGCCCAGGAGAAAAACGAAACCCATTGCTTCTGGGCAGCTGATTTTCCTGAGCTGAGACCTAGATCAATCTTTGTGAGGGGTTACTGTGTAACACAGCAGACAAGTAGTATGAGGACATGTCCACAGTGACTGAATTGTAGAGCTGTTTCCTATAGGGTCCCTTAATGTGGTCTGAAGTTACGAAAGCAGTTTTAAGGTACAATAAAAACATGGTGTTCTGGAATTTGTAACTCCCTGATGGCCTTTTGAACTGAATACCTAGTTCCATGTTAACTCTCAGGATCTGTATTGTTCTGAATGGCTGGAAGATTTATTATTTTACTCTTTGTTTGGCATTACCATATATATCCTAATGCAGGCTCTTAAATTTCTGGTTTCAATTAAAATAGACATCAACTTGAGAGATTCTGTTGGCTATGTGGCATCTTCCATGCAATGGAATCTAGAAGTGTGTTAGGCAAATGTGACTCAAAATTAGGACTTTTCTTTTTGTGTGTGTGTGTATCCTCCAAAATTAAAATGACAGCTGAAATGTCCATCTACCAGTTTCCTTTCCATCCAAACACAATACCAAAGCCATCTGTCTGTATGTCCAAGGTAGAAGGAATGGGGTGGGGAAGACTTATCAGAAGATATTTCTTGCTGCTATGACCTTCAGAGGCTTAAACAAGTAAAGGGATTAATTTTTTTAAATAAGAAGGGTAGATGTAGCTGATATGATGTGAAATTGCTAGAGAAATGAGCTCTGAGTCTGATTTTAATATACATTTTCCTTTTTAAAGAAATATATAAGAATGAGCATGATTTGGAAATCCATCAGAGTTCTTCTATACTCCTGATTCTATAAATCTAGGACTCTATGATTTATCTTTATTTTTCTCAAATAGAATAGATAAGTGTCTGGGTGGAATCTTTTATGAACCCTGTCCAGAAAGATTCACTAAGTTCCATTTCGCTTACTGACATGAAGAAAGGCGATACAGAGATTTTCCCTGGTAATGGTTTCCCCAATAGAAAGATAAATTAAATAGGAAAGATTCCACATTGTCATCTCAACTGTGACAAACATGGTAGAGGAGAGTGAGGCTGATGGATATTTTCCTTGAACCTGTGAAGGAATCTATATTAATAACTTAGTTGAAAGATTATATGAAAATTGAACACTTCATGTAATTTGTTTAGTGAAAAGGTATGAAGGAAGCAGCTAAATGTCAACAAAAACTTCCATGTCAACTCAACATCAACCTAGTGAGAACAATTATCAATTAAGAAACAATGTGAGAGAGAGAAATCCCGGATTCAGAATACCTAGGTTTTAGCCATAATTGTGCTACTGACTTTATGAGGTTGGGAAAGACATGTAACTTTTCTGGAATTTAATCTCTTTGTTTGTAAAATAAGGTGCTGAATTATATAATTTCAGAGAATCTTTTTCAATTTAAAATCTGTGTTTTTCACTGGGACAAAGATTATGACTTCTACTAATTAAGCAGTTTATACTTCCATAATTAAATCTGCAAAAATAAAAATTACAATAACTTAGTTTCAAAAGGCAAAATTAGGTAAATTATATGCAGTATAAATAGGCTTTAATAAGTTGGAAACCAATCTTGTATCACCCAGCTAGAGACTCTGCCACCCATATGTTCATAAAAACACTGTGGTGGTTTTATTGTTCTCTCTGGCAGTGCCAATCATAGTTAGCACTAATTAATGAAATTCCAGGGCGCTGTTTGCCAGGAGGTTTGTGCAATGGGTGAAGCAAACTACAGTGGCAAAATTTCCATCATTTATATCGCCGTGACAATGTTGGCTCAAGTTTCAGGAACAGTGATTCCAGCTCCTGGTTCCTGTGAGAACAAATGTAGATTGATTTATGTTCTGCGGCTCTCCAGCATATTGTCAACACTGAGATGGCTGCCAGAGCTCATCACGCAAGGTGCTGACATTTTCTGGGAATCCATGTGCTTTTACACATACTCTCTTTAGTGCCTTGTATTTGCACACATTTCTGGGTTTTTAATTTTTTGGTTTTAAGGTCTAGGCATGGATTATTGATATTAAAACCAGACTAACATTATTAATCTAGTATATGCCAACACAAGATCCTTTAGGGTCAAATCATGCTCTGAATAGGCCATATGCTATCTAAACCACGTTGGCATTACCGCCCACAGCATTTGGACTTAGTGACTTTCACTAGAATTGTGCTTTCTTTTTTCATAAACAACCCTCCCCTGACCCATGCCCTTTTATTTTTCTGGCTTTATTTTTCACCTATGTTTATCAAGTGCCAAACCTTTTCATTCAGGTCCATTTCTATGAACCCAACCCTCATTGTCATTGCTGCACAGTCTGGGGCTTTTGGACTTTGTGGTTGCCTTCTGGGTTTTGTTATGGCATAGATAGTCAGACACATTGGCATTGAAAAACAATGTTTTTGTCTCTAAAGAAAAAGAAAAGCCAAATATGACAATTGATTGCGATAGTGAGAGAAAAACACATCAGCTTCATAGTGAAGTATCTCTGTATGGGTTTGATCAAATAAATTGAGTAGTTCCCTCAATAGTGTTGTAGGAAATCAAAGATTATGATGTTGCAGATTTCTAGCACATTTTACCCCCTAGAAATGTAAGACATTTCAGTTCTTCTTCAAACAAATCATTGAGATAAATTATGGATTCAACATGATTACTTTTATGTCTTATGCTTCTGAATGGGAAAATCATTTCTGAAAAATTGAGATGTAACTTAGGTAAAGCCTAATTTTAGATATGCAGCTTGATGAAATTTTATGACCCAACTCCCACCCTGATCAAAATACAGAATATTTCTCACTCCCTGAAAGGATCCCTCATCTCTCTCCCACCTCTCCTCATCTCTCTCATCCCTACCTCTGCAGAGGAGTAACAGACATGATTATTTTTTAAATAAAAATGATTGAATGTTTAAAATGTTTATTGTCTATTTTCCCTTCTATTTTTTGGTCATTGCAGAATTGCTTTATCTTTAAAACTTCTCTTTCTGATTTTTCTCCCAAAGAATAGGGTAGAAAATGGCCATTGAACATTGTGAGTTTTGTAACTTACTAGTTCTTGCTGAAAGCATCTCTAGGGCTGAATATTTCTGCTTGTCCCTTATGAAGTTATTAATGGAGAGGTAGATTTTTAAAAAGAATTTCTGAAATATTGCTTATATGTATGAAAGAGTAATGTACTTTTCCATTTACTCATTGGTAGAAATTTTTCTCATTCACACAGTTTATATTATTGTTTAGTCTCTGGAGAGGGACTCAATTCCACCAACTTTTCCTTTGGATTTATTTTGTTTGCACTCAGCAACATTAAACTTTTAAGGTCTGCTCAGACACACAGGAGAGAATGAAGTGAAAGAGCAGTATTGTATTATGGGCCTTTGTAGAGGTGATTCAAGCATCTCCCTGGGGTCCTACCAAAGAATCAGATACACTGATAGGAGGAGTGGTGGGGTTATGGTGGCCAGGGTTGAGGCTTATTTGCCTCCAAGTTCTGACTTCCCTTAGTCCTCATTGCAGAACTCCTGGCTCCCATATTAAATCCCAGGCAGATTCAAATCCTGGTTTCCCCATGTATCTATCATCAAGAACATTGACAATATTAATACTGAACATTTGTTATTATACTTTTATAGTTTGTAAAATCCATCTCCCTATTTTATCTCATTATTTACTAGGATAACTTTGTAAAGTAAGTGTTATAAGTTTATTTATTTTTTTTAATGTTATGAAATCGAGATTTAAAGGGATTAAAGGCCTTTCCCAAAGAATATATCTTCCATAAGTAGGTTGGTTCCTTATAATTTGGCTCTACAGTTAGAACCCTTGAGGATTTCTGATTTTATTAATTACTCTGAAACACATGTTAATTACATCTATATATTCAGAAAATAAGGGAAGGCATGCAAAACTTGCACATGCATGTGATCCTTCTACGGCTTGAGTTCTATTATAGTACTCATAAATGTTCTTAGTAGCACAGTATGATCCTGGACAGGTTTCTGTCTACCCATTTTTAAAATATGATTAGCTTTGAATTACTTCAGTTAGTGGTTTCAGAAACAACTTTTCCACGCAGATATTACTTGAGCTTAGCTCTTATGGTATCCCAGGTTAACAGAATCTTTAAAACCATGAGTTTGTCAAATTGGATGCTATTAGGATTTAAGATGAGCTGAAGCCTGGATTAAGATAGTATTGGCTATGGTGAGTAACTGATAAATATTTATTGAACATTTGACTCACTCTAAGTATAGCTCATTATTATTTATCATTACTCTATAGCAAGAATAAAAGCCTTGGTAATTTTATAATGTCATTAACATAATAGTGGGATTTACGGAGTCACAGCTTTACTCCTGTATGCTGTATATGATCAGTAACTAAAGTCCTTCTAAATTGTCCTGAAATTTTAGAATAAACAAGGGCCCGTGTTTATAGCAAAAACTGCTAGTGTGGTATTTCCTTTGTTGTTAGATTAGTGTATCATTAATTATTAAAAATATTAGCAAAGAAAGAATAAAAATTGCTACTCAAATCCTTTTTGCTGTGTCCATTTTATGGAAAAGTCATAGTTGATCTTCTTTTCTCTTAGCCACTGGGTGTTAAGAACTGTAGATGGCAATCCAACCCCAAAAATGATCGTGTTTGCTAAATTTAGTCATGGAGTTTGCTTTTCTAGCAGCACAAAATTATGTTATTCTAGGAGGGCAGCATATCAAGAAAAAGAATCATAAAAACAAAAGCAAATCTCAAAGAAATAGACAACAAGATAATATTTTGCAGCCTTTTCTTTATAAGTTTCACTACATGTAAGTTTACAAAATGCAATTTTGGTCTCATGAGTTAATCAAGAAATACTGTGAAGGCATTTCAAACTATGGATAGTAGAAAATCTCAGTTGCTATGGAAACAGGATATCATACATGAGAACAAGCCACATCATATAGAAGATTTAATTACAATGAAATGATAAATGAATAAAGGCATTTTTAGCCTATTTGTGGTTAACATTCATTAGAAGTCCAGTTTCCAAGGAAACCCATATCTAAAAACAGTAATAAGAAAAATTATAGAATAAGATAAACTACATTTAAAAAAATTTGCAAAGATTACAGCAGCTCCATCAATTAAGAGGCACATTTCTAATTTTAAAAGAATCACATTAGGGTGAACTTGTATTTCTTGTGAGAATTGTGAGCTATCTATAATGACAGTAACACATGCACTTTCTACGCAGAATATTAAAATACTTGTTTGATTGAAAAGTGTTTATGAATCAAATGTTTACAATATGATTGGAATGGCATAGTTGGGCTTGTTTTTATTTTGAAGTGAGTTTCACTGTGATTTAAGAGATCAAAGTGTGGCCGGAAAACAGCATGGCCATGTCAGCGGATCATTTTTATTCCAAATGTTGAGTCCTGTTACCAAATTTGCTGCTGATTTATGCATGTGTGTTTGGGCTGAGGCAACAAGAAATAGACCATATGGAGGGCACTTTTGATGTAAAAATGTGAGCACAAAATATTCACAACCCAATGCAGTCACACTGAGAAGTGGATTTAAGTCTAGGTGGCCCAGAAAGTCCTTAAAAAGCATAGTGTGTTTCAAATTTTAGGCCACCAGCAGTTAGCGTACTAGCAGGGGGCATTGGAGTTAGTAGTGAGCATTCACTGTAGACACTGATATTTTAAAGAAGCACAAAAGTACCTCCACATCTCTGCCATTGTGGGATACGAATACGCACAAAGCTGGAGCAGGAGGAGGCATAAGAGAAACCAGTGGTGGGCTAATCCGCAGGGCTACCATGTCGGAGAACAGTTGTTGTTTCCTGTGCATTCTGTGCTATAACATCTACTTAACACATTTACAATAGCAGTCTCTGTTGATTTGGACTCTTGTGAAAAAAAATACGGTTTGAAGGTCATGAGTTTTAGAGACCAACATGGATTTGAATCCCGCTCTACTTTTTACTAGATGCATGGCTTGGGTAAGTTACTCAAACTCTTTTATCTCAGTTTCTTCATCAGGAAAAATATCTACTGTTGGGTTATAGTATTGTCAGTATATGTAAGGCAGCGTTTTTCGGCCTCAGCACTACTGACACGGTGCGCCAAATACTTCTTCCTTGGGAAGGCTGTGCAATGCGTGGTAGGATGTTTAGTAGCATCTGTGGCTTCTACCCACTGATGCCAGTAGCAACCCCTTCTCTATGCCGCACTTACCCCACCTTGTGACATGCAAAAAAATGGTCTCCAGACATTGCCAAATGTCTCCTGGGTGTCAAAATTGTCATCAGTTGAGAAGCACTGATGTAAAGTGACCTACTAACAGTAGATGATACTAAATAGTAATTACACATTATAAGTTTTTGTGAGGATGCAATACATAACATGGTGGTTTTTCTCAGTTCTGAAAAGTTCTCAGCCAGCATCTTTTCAGATATTTCCTCTCTTAAGTTCTCTCATTTTTTTCTCCTCCTGGCATGCCTACTAAATGTTTGTCAAAATTTCTTTTTCCAGTTTCTGCATTTTTTAACCTCTCATATTTTTCTCTCTGTATCCCCCTCTACTGTGTTCTGGACGACTACTGCAGTGTTCTCTTCCACTCACGGGTTCTCTTCTCAGGGGAGTCTATTGTTTGTCTTAGCTGAGCTGTTTTTTTCTTTTAAATTTTACTAACTATACTTTTCACTTAAAAAATTCTGTTTTACACATCTGCCTTTAATAATACTTTTTCTTTTCTACATAGTTTTGTTTATTTTTTCTCATTGGATATTGTAAAATAACAAGTACATGATGTTAGTCTTCTTTGTTTACTGAGATTCTTCAACCTCTGCTGATGACTCATGATGATGTATTTTCTCATGTACTTTATGATTTTTGTCAGCTCACTTCTGATGGAACTGTATATTGTTGGGGTTTCATCTTTTCTTTGATTTATGAAAGTGATCCTATTGATAATTTCATGGTGGCCTGTGATGTAGTCCTATAGTTTCATTCATTCTAGGCATGTTTTAGGTGTATTACTTAACTCAAGGTCTCTACGTAATTAATGAAGGAATTTGGATCGTGCATTTGCTAGATGTAGGCTGGGGCACCATACTTCTTGAGGTAGATTTTTTTCCATTCCAACTTCAGGGTAGATGGCTTATATCCATGTCATGTCCTTAGTAGCTGGAGCTTTGCCAAAGAGATTTTTCTGACTTTAATCAGAAACTCTAATTTTAGTTTCCTGTTGGAGTATTAATACCCCAGACCTCAATGATTTCATCACAACCATCTGATTTCAATATCCTGTTATGACTATGTATTTCCTTTTCATTTCTGGGGCTTGCAGAATTACATGTCTTGCTTTGAATTTTTATTATTAAATTAAAAACTGATTTTTTCTAAATCTAGCATTTCTATGTTTTGTATGACTAGATGGTGTTGGTTTCACATGTCAGTTCACCTACCATTTTGATTAGAAGTTCCAATTTAACTATTCAAAACCTCAGTTTTCTGATCTGCAACACTGGAATGAAGATAGCATCTATGTTGTAGGGTTGTTGTAAGAATTAAATGAGATAATGAATGTAAAACACTTATTTACCGGACACATTAATTTTTCAGTGTATACTGTTACAGTGTAAATCAGCTGCTGCTCTTCCTGTCAAATTCAGGATACTTGATAATTACTGCTTTAACCTGTAATCATCTGTGATTTGCATGTGTGCTCATCTCAGATCCATTCACGATTGGAAACCTTATCAAGAGTTGAAAAGTCCTAGCAAATAATGCCAGAACTATTTGAATATCTCTATAATCTGCAGGTCACAGTTGTTTTGAGAGTTACTGACCCACATACATGGGCCAATACCTGGAGACATTTTTGATTGACACAACACAAAGGACAAAATGCTACCAGCATTGGATGGGTAGAAGCCAGAGATGCTGCTAAGTATCCCACACAGGAAAACGCCCACAACAATGACCTGACCCAAAATTTCAATGGTGCTGAGCTTGAGGAATCCTAAACTTGGTCATCAAACCTCTTATATGTTTCAAATTCAGTTGATTTTTAAACTATTTCTCTCAAAAAATTATTGTGAATGGTACTGTTCACTGAGTTAGTAACGGGATGTTGATTGTAAGTTGGTGACTAAGGTCTGATTCATAGGGAACTTTTCATACACCCCAGGATTTCTTTGACAGTACAGGGTGAAGAGGTGTTACCAAACCCATGAATCTATGTAGCAAAGAAAAAAAGGAAAATTTTAATAAGAACCCAAAATCACCAGTGATGTAACAACAACTTACAGGCACACATTTCTGCATACATACACACAGTCACACACAGAAGCCAAAGAGGTGTGAGTGAGGCTTTTAGGAAGGGTGTGGAATTAGCTAAATATGCCCTTAGATCCTGGAGTGGATAGCATCTAACATTTATACTGCTAAAATATTTGTATTTGTTATGAATATAAAATTAAGCTCTTCGAGATATGTTCTTGCTCCTTACCTCCTCAAAGCCTCTTTGCTTTAAAACTTTTTTCACTGTATTTTAGTTTCTTGCTTCTGTGATTTTCTTTTTCTAGACATCTTTGAGGGAAAGGAACTTGCCTTTTTTTATTATTGTACATAAAACATCAAGCATAGAGCTCCAAAAAGAAGGAAGTAAGTGTTTGAATTAAAGAATGCATGGGTGAATGACTAAAACCAATGCCTAGGTTTACCAACACTGCTGGTGATAGTTATGAATACACCCTAAGGGAGACATCGGAGTAGCTACAAACTGGAAGAGAAAGTGTGAGGACAAAATAGAAACCCACTCTCAAATGACACTATAGAGTTGTGCAGGGCCGGAAAACAATGTCAGCAAACCAGAAAACTTGATTTACATACAGCAATCCAAGCTGAAATTTGAACAAAGACTGAAGTCATTCCTGTTGTCTCAGAATCAGGCAAACATCGCTAGTCTCTGCAAATAGCCATGGCA
Source organism: Anoura caudifer (assembly GCA_004027475.1). Lineage (NCBI taxonomy): Eukaryota > Metazoa > Chordata > Mammalia > Chiroptera > Phyllostomidae > Anoura > Anoura caudifer. The sequence goes on from PVKU01007822.1 coordinate 53,334, forward strand.
GCTCCAAAGCCAAGAGCACACTTTGCTTGCGTGCGTGCCGGTGGCGTCATGGGTTTATGGCCAAGCTTACCAGCTAGGCTTTTCTCAGAGATTAGCACAACATCCAGCATACTGTACTTTTCATAAATTAGACATAGTTGAATAACAGCATGAAATCTCTAACGAGCAAATGCTCTACTGCCACTTCTCGTGTACTCAATTTAGGAAAAGCGGTAATGTCAACCCAGATCTAGAGAAATACATGTCATAGGTGAAATTTTTATGTTTGAATAACATTCAACCTTTTTCAACCAATTATTTCTAAAATCTTGATATTTTGTGTTCTCTTGAATGACAATCATTTAATCTATTCTCACTTAAGATGCTGTCATATTTTCACCCAGAACTCTTTCCTTCGTTTTATAGATGAAGAAACAGAGTCTTTGAAAGGTGGAGCAACCTACCCAGCCAGTAGGCGCTGACACAGAATTTCTGGGCCAGGGCTCTTTGGCTTGCTGTCTTGGCCTCATCTCCTCAGGACCAGGGCATAGCAAGTTTCTAATCCTTTGAAAAACTTCTACAGTTGGGACTTGGTATTTCCTAATGTTAGTTATTTACCTTAAGCATATTTGAATAAAAATTTCTGTCTTAAACTAAAATTATTTAGAAATTTCTTCTTGTTGTATAACACTGTGCTGGGCCCTGCATAATGTGAAAGAAAATGCTATCTTTTTTAGAAACTATTTTATTCCTTTCATAAGTGTATGTGACTAATATATTATAAATTTACTTCATTTGATAAACTAAAGCTTCCTTTACATTTTTTTAGGTTATAAAATTTTAAGTAAGGTGCAGGTATATTCCTGTAAAGTAATCAAATAATAAAAAAGCAAAGCTCTCCCCCATTTTTGGTCTCATCTCCAGATGTAGCCACCTGGGCTAGTTATTATCTAGATTCTTAGTGTCTAATTTGCCTTCCTTTACTCTGCAATGCTGCAGCTGGGCCCACGACTCTGCCAGTATCTCCCAGACTGCTTTACCAGTTGGTTTCCTGGAAGCTTTTATCACTAGCGGTTGGGAGGAGGGAGAAAGGATTTCTCAGTTTTTTTCTCATTCCGTTCAGTTTTAGTCCCACCAGTGGCAATCTGCCCCATTCTCCATGTTCTTTTGGCAGCTCCAGGACTGGCCTCAGGGACTCCTGAGAAGTCCAGCGAGACAGGTGGAGCTCTCCACAATGTCTGCACATGTTTCTCCAGGCCCTTCCTTCCTGTGTTTGGGTTCTTACAATCCTGTCTTTTCTGTTTTCCCAGACTGAAGACGGTAGTGCTGTCCTGCAGTTCTTATCTCTGGTTTCCTTCAGTGTTTCCTCTGTATTTTCTTAGACTTCTAACTCTTGTGTTAAATAACTCCTCTGTTTACAGTGTAATAAATTGGCTTTTTATTTTGCTGACTGGACTCTGAAGGATACAGCACTATGATCAGATTGATCTATATCCCTACAGATGTTTTCCTTTTCTCTTTTATTCTCAACTTAATATTTTATTTTTAATTAATGATTATTTCCATATAAGAAGAACATGAAAGGTGATGTATATGAAAAAGTAACAAGTACAAACCTCACTGTGGAGGAAAGGATAATACTGACACTGATAGATGTGAGCTTTCAGAGAAGGAAAAGCTGAATGGAGTTTCCAGCTCCTATTCTGGCTTCTACTTTTCTAAGAATTTGTAGGTATTCCTGGGGAAGGTAAGTGGACAAACCACGAATGTGTCTTAGGAGCTGTAAGGCTCACCACAGTGGGCTATTAGCAGGCTTGTATTGAGCCAAACACTGGTTGTTCAGTAGGAATGTGGTTGTGGTGGTAGTCTGGTATGTGTTTTCTGATTCCATGTTCACCTTATCTAGCTTTCAGTTTGCAGAACTTCTTAGAAAGTGCAGTGAGTATCCTCAGAACTTGGTTCATTGAAGCCCTCTTGGTAACGACAGCACAACACCCAGCAAGGTTATATTTGGAGTGCACTCCTCAAGCCTAGCTGGATTGCCCTCCACAGAGCTGGTGTGTTGCCATCTTCTGGGGTCTGTCTTCACCAGTATCCTGAGATTCCCTTTGCCTCTTGTTGGTGTTAAGTTTTCTGTTTCCAGTGTTCTGTAACTTCCTTTTTTCTTGGATTACTCCCTCAGTTTTTGGTGGAGTATACTCTAGTAGCTTTCTGAGAAGTGGTGTGTGGGAAGTGAATGTTTTTCAGACCTTGAATATCTAAAAATAATCTATTCTATTCTCACATTTGATTGATAGTTTGCCATGGCATAGAATAAAGATTGGAAATAATTTTCTTGCATAATCTTGAAGACATTTCTCCAAGAAAATATCTAGTTTCCAGCGTCGTTGTGAGAGGTCTGAGGCATTCTGATTTCTATCCATTTCACGTATGATGTTTTTTCTCTCAGAAAGCTTATAGACTTGTCTCTTTTCTTCATGTTTTGAAATTGCATGATGATGTGCCTCAGTATGAGTCTGTGTATATGGCCAGCTCTTTAGATTGCAAAACTCATGTCTTTGACTTCTGAGAAATGTTCTTGAATTATTTATTTGATCATTATCTCCTCTCAATTTTTTCCAGTTTCCCTTTTTTTGAAACTTTTATTACACTGTACTTGTTCTCTAATTTTCTAATATTTTCTCCTCTTGTTTTTAATTTTTTCTATTATTCCATTTTTACCGATGTAAGATTTTCTCTGCCTTCTGAGTCATTCTTCCTTTTTCATCTCTATCCTTGGCTATTTCTGAAGAGAGCATTAGAATATGCCATTTTGGTGCCTGCACAGCCTTCTCAGCTTGCCTCCTGCCTCTACAAAGTTCGGGTCTTCAAGTTGTTTGTTTTTACATCTTGACTAGTCTCATTCCTTTTTCAGTCTAGGGTATGGGTATCTTGCCCATTCAGCTTTCACAAACACTCAATTGGATTTTTATGTATTTTATTTTATTTTAGTTCACATGACAAAAACTACACCCACAATTATTTTTCAGACCTGCATCTCCCTCTAGATTTTATTACAGGTAGTGGCATGTAAGGCTTGTGTGGGACCACAGCCTTAAGCTCATTGTCTTCAGACTTTCAGAGTTGTTTGTGAGAGCTCTAAAGCCATTAAGATTCTTTATTATTTTCATAAGAGCTTTCTTCTTATGTAAGAGTTCCATAGGCAGGTTAAACATTACATGTCAAAGACACGTCTTCTTGGTCCCGCCTTTCTCCCCATCCTGTCTCCTTTTCCTGTATTCCTGATGCCCTTTATTTTCCCAGCCATCTACCCATTGCTCTAGGTGTAGTACTTAGGTTTCATGCTAGACTCTTCTGGAGCCCCTTCATTGCACGAACAGTAATCACCACAATCTGATCATTTTTATCTCTTTCTACAAATTTGTTTAGTTTTTGTCTCTTCTGGTGTTTACCACCACAAGCTATAAACACTCCTCTCCTTGACTAAGTGCAACAGCCTCCTCATGGGTGACTCTGCTGTATGACTTGTCCTCAGTCCCAGTTAAGTTACCAGAGTTATTATTTAAATAAAACTCTGACCTTGGTCTCTGCTTACAACCCTTCAGTGACTTACAAAGTAAAGTGGAAGTTCCTCAATAAGGCATTTGGGGCCTTCCATGAACTTATTTCTGCCTCTCTTCTCAGTCTGCTTGGGCTATTATAACAAAATATCATAGTCTGGGTGGCTTAAACAATGAGCATTTATTTCTCACAGTTCTGGAGGTGGGAAATTCCAATATCCAGGTGCCACCATGTCTGGTTCCTGGTGAGAGCCCTATTCTGGCTTGCAGATGGCCACCTTTTTGCTGTGTTCTCACATGGTGAAGAGAGGAAACTCTGGTGCCTCTTCCTTTTCTTATAGGGGCACTTATCTGATCCAAGGCCTCTTTGCTGATGACCTCAACTAAACTTACCTTTGGAAGTCTTCACATCCTAATACCATCACATTTGGAGTTAGGGCTTCAACATATGAATTTTGGGGTGACACAACATTCAGTCCTATCTCTTCAGCTTTATCTCCCACAACTTCGTGCCTATCATGCCTTATAATTTGCACACAGAAAGTTCAGAACTATGTATTTGTCTCAACATACCTCAAGCTGTTCCATTTGTTTATGTTTTACCTTCTGCCTTGGATGTACATCCTTACTTTCCTTTGTATGGATATTTTTACTTCTCCTTCAGAACTTGACTCTGACATTATAATTTCTAGGAAGCCTGTGCTTAACCTCCAAGCTGGATCAATTTCTTTTTCTCTCTCCCTTAGTACCCCAATTGTCAGGAGTACCCTGAGTACTCCTCTAGCTCACCAAGTACCCTATTATATTGCCACTATGTATGTTGTTCTTCTCCTCCATATATTAAGTTCCTTAAGTACAGAGATGATATAATTTATATTTTTATGCCCAGGAACAAGCACAGAGCCTGTTTTATGGCAGGCACTCAAAAATATGTTATTAAACTAATTAAACATGTTATTTTACTCACGATGTTAATCTCCATTAACTACTGAAAACATCCTGAACGCTTTGCTGATATCTATGCCTATGGTTTGTTTTAGTTTTCTGTGTGGAGATAGTTCATGTAAACATTATAAATATAAAACAATTTTGATATCACTTTTTAAAAAATAACCTTGACCTTACATTTACAGCATGCATGAGTTTATATGCTGAGACTAATGGGTCCCATTTCAGACATTAAAAAATTGTACTTAAACTTTATCACTAGGGTCTTGCCCTGATGGCTTCTCAAACATTTGCCAGTGTCTCTCAGAGAGTAGCTTCTGATGTGAGAGGTCCGCAGTATTGTGTTGAAGGGCAGTTGCTGAGATCAAGGCTAAATTGTGTAGCTCCTGAGGTGTTTATATTATATTATCCATGCCCTATATAACTGGTTTTGGAGAAGTAAAACATTCTATTTCTTAGAGTAAATCTTTGAAGAGAGAGGCCACCTTCTGGCAAGTGAAAGGAAAAAAGATTCATTTTATAAAGGAAGTGATATGTGGAATATGCTTTTTCAAGTGTAAAGTAGCACGTAGTTGTTTACTCTTAAATCACTATGATTGTTATTAGGGCCAATTTGAAAGCCAGTTGCCTGTCTTCGCTCAGTCAAACTACTAGGTCTGCCATATTGTCTCATGATTCAAGACAAACTAATTCCATATGTCATTTGTAATGGACTCTAGTAGCTCTAGGAGCTGTTGTTTCTAGCTAATAGGGTCACTTTTTCTCTTACCTCTCTTCTTTCCTTCCCTTCTTTTTTAAACAGACCACACCTCTGGCTATAAATATAACTGAGGCCTGGCCAAACTTGATTCTCTATTTTGCTGATCAGAATAACTTGTTTGAGGTGATCCAAATAGAACCAATCATAATCCTTTCCTGAGATGGATAGGTGGATTTTGGAGAGAAACATTCTCTTTTCTATGGGTTTTTCAAATGAGGCACTATAGACATTTGATGGGGATTTTTTTTTGAGTGGCCTCTGGCCATTTTCCTTGCCTGCACTGAGAAAATCCATAGATAATTTTGTGATGAGAATTGTAATAGTACACAGAGAAAATCAAAGCTGAAAGATGGGGCAGGAGAGAGAGAAAGAGAGAGAGAGAGATGAGGAAGGGAAGGGGAGGGGAGGGGAGTGAACGAGAGGGGGAGAGCTAATGACATGATTTGCATTACCTGATCTGATGGGGTCTGAATTTAGTAACTTCTGAACTTATTAGTTACATGAATTAACTCATACTTCTTTTTGTTAAACTATTTTTAGTTGGTTTCCTTTCCTTACACCTGAAAGTGTTCTGACAAATATATCAGTCTTATCTAAAGTATGTGGGCCACCAAGCCCCCTAACCTCATTCTTTTTCTGGGCTCTATTCCACTTCCTAATTGCATGATGGTTTGGAGGCTAAGCATGAAGACACTGAACCAGACTACCTAAACTTGATTCTTGGCTCTTCTACCCATTAGCTACATAATCTTGGACAAGTTACTTAAACTTTTGGGCTTAGTGAGAAAGTTAATGGTACCTACTTTTTGTAAAGATTAAATGTTACTGCATGTAAAGTGTTTAAGAAAGGATCTGACACCTGAAACTGTTTCAGTAGGTATTAGTTATAGAGAAAAGATAAAAATATTTGTTTGTCTTTATTGTGTAAGTTAAAATTGTTAGATTTTGAAGGATAAAGTGCTTACCTTCTTGGCTTGCAGAGATAATGGTACCTAGCACAATCTCACATTTATGATAAGTATTGCTCTGTTTTACCTGTTCCTACAGCATTTAGCCAATATAAAGACCCATCATTCACAGCCTCCTTCATGACTTGCTTACCTTGATCCATTTCTTGGTGCACTTAGCTTCTCTTTTGACCTCATTAATTTGTACTTGACTGAAGGCTCTCTTTAACTGTCCTTTTTTCCTTCTCAACTATGATTTTTAGTCTACTTCTTGTGATGCTATTTCAACCTATCACCCTCTTGCCAAAACGCTTAATGAGAAGGGCTCTCACTGGGTTTACCCAAGCCCTGAACAGGGTCACGGCAGCATTAAATAAGTATTTATGATTAAGAAATTACAAGGCTCTGACTAGGTAGGTCCATTGGCTAGATTGTCATCCCAATACACCAAGATTGGTAGTTGGGTTCCCAGTCAGGGCACATACAAAAATCAGCCAATGAATGGCTAAATAAGTGGAACAACAAATCAATGTTCTCTCTCTCTCTCTCTGCCCCTCTCTGCTACCCTTCCTCACTCTGTAAAATCAGTCAATAAATAAAAATAAAAAAAATTACAGATTGCACCCCAAGCAGTAATATTCTAAGCTCATAGTGAATGAAAGTTAATACACTGATTGTATGGCCTAACACTGGCCTATCAAACTTGTGCATCTCACACTTGGTTATTTGCTGTCTAGTGTCTTCCTCAACCATTAATTTTTCTTAGTGGTAAGTAATTTGAAAATATTTTTATGTTAAAATAAACTGGGGTATATTATTGAATGTAAACAAAATGTACATGGTTTTAGGGGATGGAAATTCACCCTGAAGAATTAATGTCTTTATTTCTCTGTGTGTTAAGCCTATGAACTCACATTCCTTGGGCATGTGAGGTGTAAGACATAAGTTACTGCTCTTTGTTGTTTAAGATATCTCTGTGGAATCACTTGAGAAGACTGCTGTGTGTTTCCCTTGCCAAGGTTAGATGGGTTCATGTTCACAATATTCAGAACTTAGTCATAGCTACCAGTTTTGCACACTTCTTGTATGTCCTAACCTCTGCTACACACTTGACAATAACATGTAATTTGATATTCACAGCAAGTCTATTTCATAGAAGAGGAAACTATCTTAAAAAGTTAAATAACTTGAATGAGCTCTCACAACTATGTTGTGTTGTGACTGGAGTCAAATCCATGTCTGTAAAGCTCAGAAGTGCCCTTAACTGCTACAGTGCACAGCCTACAAAAAAAAATCATTCAGAATAACCTCGTTCAAGATGAGAAATTTATGAACAATTGAAAAGAACAGGTTTCATCAATAATAGCCAGTTTGAGGTCTTCTAGGCACTTCAGGGTAAAAGGAGGGAAAGAAGAATGTGTGTGTGTATTACATTTGTGTATATGAACACATTTTATATTTATATAACAAAATACTTGAGGAATTGTAAACGGTCCCCATATCTTGAAATTGAAATTATGATCATAATTTATGACATTTGGTTTTAAAACCAGCCAGCTTTTGTTCCAGGAGAGGATGTAGAGGGGGAAGCTGCTTTGTGTGGGTCATGATCTACTTGGGCCTCAAGCACACCTGGGTGAATGTAATGAATGCCAGCATCTTGATGTACAGTTGGCCCTGAATGTTGTCCCCTAGGATTACAGTTCTTCAATTAAAATCACCAGAGAAGGTCAAATAGCCTGCTTTATTGTACTCTGTTTACACTAGAAAATTCATTTAATTTCTTTCTTAAAAGCTCATTGATGGAGCTATTTACCATCAACACATTTCCCTTCCCTTTTCTTCCTTTGCAAAGGTTGACTGGCAAGAACTTTATTTTACTTAACTACATTATAAACCTCTGATGCATATCCATATACCCACACATATGCACACACACACATATATGGAGAGAGAGTGAATCTTTTCTCTATCTCAGTATTTGGAGATTGTGATAGTTGAGTCTTTTTAATTTTATTTTTCAATTACAGTTTACCTTCAGTATTATTTTGTATTCATTTCAGATGTACAGCATAGAGGTTAGATAATCCTATACTTTACAAGTGTCCCCCCCAACATTTCTAGTTCCCACCTGGCACCATACACAGTTATTGCAATGTTATTGACTATGGTCCCTATGTTGTACGTTACATCCTCATAACTCGGTTGTGACTATCAATTTTTAATTATTAATTCCTTCACATTTTTCACCTAGACACCCAAGCTTCCTCCCCGCTGGGAACCGTCAATCTGTTCTCTGTATCTATGAATCTGTTTCAGTGATATCTGTTTATCAGTTTTGTTCTTTAGATTTCATATGTAAATGAGATCATATGGTATTTGTCTTTATCTATCTGACTTATTTCAATTAGCATAATACCCCTTGGATCCATCCATGCTACTGTAAATGGCAATATTTTATTTTTATTTATGGCTGAGTAATATTCCATAATATGCATGTACCACAGCTTTTTTATCCACTTGTTAAATAGGCTTTATTTGGATTGTTATTGAGCAATAGCAGCAAGATCAAAAACTATAAAAAACAAAAGAAACTTGTGATAGAGTTGAAAATATTTGATAATATTACAGAATAACTTTTAATGTTTTAAATGTAATGTTTATTTGGTTTATATTTTTTAAAAGTTCTTAAAGAGATTCATATTGAAGTGTATATGATAAATAATGGCTGTAATTTGCCTCAGAATAATTTGTGTGTGGAGGGGTAGTAGGAGGGGTGTAGAAAGAAACAAAATAGCTCTTAGTTGATAATTATTGAAGCAGGATAATAGGGTTCATTTTTACACTTTATGTGTTTATGTTTGAAAATTAACACATTTAAAAATGTCCTTTTGTCAAAATAATTTGACTTTTTATGGAATCTTGTAACTTAAAAGTTAGTGGCTATTTTCAACTATGGCAGAGAGATAAAATATGTCATTTCTCAGTGTGCTAGAACCATACTAACCCTGTTTTTGTTAGAAGAAATTAAGAGAATTAATAAGGCTTCTGTTGTAAAGCACTTAGTCTGTAGTCTATGTTTATGTATTAGTTATTCTGTTTAATTAAAAAACATCAAGGAAAGGAAACCCTCATCTTCAAAATTGAGTGCTTGAGAAGAATTTTCTCATTAAAGTGACAAAGAGATCCCTCTTCTTTCACTTCAAAGTGTCCCTGAATCTTAGGCCTGCCTCATATTAGCAGAGCTCACATAACAGTGTTTAACAAGATTTTATCACAGTGTCCAGACGGGCTCCAGACGGGCTTTTTTACTCTGCGTGACTTGAAACAGGGAATAAAGAATGTGTATTTTTCATTAATCAAAATGTTTCAAATCAAATAGCTTTTAGGGTATCCTTGGGTCACCAAAATCTTTCTGCGTTGTTCCTCAGGACACAGTTTTGACAACAGGGCAGCAAAAAGCAACAGCAACCTCAGGAGTTTCCCTTTCATTGAGCCCCAGAGGCTCTTTCAAACTTTAGATACCATTTTTTAAAAAATCTTCTTTCAGGATACTTGGGCCTGGCATAGTTCCTTACACTTAGTAGGCATGCATTTGGAGTTGGTTGAATTGAATTATGTTCCTAAGAGGCAGCACAGTGTCATGAAAATCACTAGCTTCTAGACTGTGACTCACCATTAAGTTGTTATGGGACCTGGCATGAGCTGTCACTTCTCTGAGTCTCACTGTCTTCATCCACGAAATTATGACAATGAAGGAGGAAAGTACTATGAGCCTTTCTGACCCTGACATTTGATGGATAAAAAAGGTCAAACATCACCTCTGCTTCATGCGGTGCCATTTGAGATATTAAATTATGTTTTCTTCCATATTTCCTTTTCTCCTTTCCTCTTTGAGCCTAGGTCCAAGAGGGGTTGTATCAGGGCTGAGAACCTGAGAGGATGAGGAACTTTGTAGAAGAATACTGAATGAGAATCAGCTGCCCCACCAGACTCCCTGAGGCCTTGGTCCTGCCTAAATTTGGCAGAATGTTCGTGCTATTCCATGGAAATGGAGGGGAAGGAAAAATCCTTGAACCGATTGTATTTGCCCTTGTGCTGTGAGACAGAAATGGAAACAAATATTAATAGAGGAACATGAAATCACAGCTAAAATATTGCATCCACTGAGTATATTATTTAAAACACCCAGTTTTCTTTTTTGTATATCAGCTGGTTGTTTTAGTGACTTATAAAGACAGTCTTAAATGACATAAAAGAATTTTGACATTTTTATCATATACAGTGCTATGGACTAAGTTGTGTGCCTCCGAAATCCATGTGTTGAAGCCAGACCCTCAATGTGACTACATTTGAGGATAGGGATCGTGAGGAGGAAAGAAAGATTGAGTAAGATTGTGGAGTGGGGCCCTAATCCCATAGGGCTGGTGCCCTATGAGACACCACAGCTCTCTGTCTCTGCCATGTGAGGACACAGCAAGCAGGTGGCCTTCTCCAAGCCAGGAAGAGAGAACTCACCAGAAACTGATTATGCTGGCACCCTGATCTCTAGACTGGCCCCCAGAATTGTGAGAAAAGAAATGTCTGTTGTTTAGGCCATCTCGTCATGGTATTTTGTTATGGCAGCCTGAGCAGACTAATATATAATGTCTCAGGGAAATCAATGTGGATGGATCTGTAGTAAACTCTGTTCACATCCGAGTGTCCTCAGGGGTAAGCTACCAATCATCTGAAATCATTAAGGATAAAACTCAAGCTATGATCGATATTCCCAAAATGAATGGAATCAGAGTAGCAAGCTACTGGAGAATTAATAATTGTATCTAATGGACTGTAAGTAAAATTGTAAGTGTTTGGTGCCTTTGATTTTGTTATTAACTTCCTCTTATTTTGAACCTGTGAATTTTAGATGAGGATAAAGTACGTCACATCAGATGTACTGTCAAGGGGGTAAAACTGAAGAACAGTGGGCGTAAGTGGTGCTCGGATAGCAATGCTGGTGGGAGTTCTGACTCCCTGGTCACAAACCCGAGGGTGCCACTTCACATTCCTTCTAGGCCCCATCACTTTCTTCATTTAAATTTCTCCATTTAATTCCTGCCAGCAGCACACAAACTGTCTTATAACAAGCAGAAATCAAGAAAAATCTACAGGATTTTAGAGTAAGAAACTCTCCTCTATTTATGATCACCTTCATTACTTACCAAATGAAACGGAATGATTATGGCTAAACCAACCACAGAATTTTGAAAAATGACTTATATTTTGTTTGGCTTAGGAATAATTGTTAACTTCATTTTTGGTGGCATACATATCTGTTTCATCCAACTTGTTTAAATTGTATTAAATTTTCTGTCTTCCCATGACTATACCTAGGACTGGGGGAAAAATATTAGCTTCAGAACCTGCTGGCCAATAATAGAAGTCGACCTGTTGTTATTCAAATTCAGCCTAGGAGAATCCACAATGAGTTTAATTTGCATGTAGGAAATTGGTTATATGTAAAGCCTGTAGCTACTTGGCATCTTATTTTTCCCCATCTCCTGTTATTTATCCGATAAGCAATAATTAGGCCTCATCTTGGATTTGTATTCCTTGTGGCTTACCCTGTAAAATGACCATCACGTCCCCTCTGATTCCTGTCATGAGGAAGCCGCAGAGAGGGGCAGGGCTTCTCAGGCGTTGTTCATGGGACCTTTGTTCCTGACCCTTAGGTGTAATACCACACACAGCTCAGTGGGTGTCACTATGTAAACCGAAGCCTCTGGGTAGCGTTGCATTCCCTTACGCTCACTCTCAGGGATGATTTTCCCGGCCCTACCTCTTTATGTTCCCTCTGTGCCCTGGTATTTTAAAGAGAGATCTGATGGTATGGTGTTGGCTGTAATGATAAAGGTTACTAAAAATGACAAATAACTGACCCTTTAATAAGATTTAAAACAGGTTTATTGAGCTGTGAGGTTATCAGTGGTAATGAGATTTTATTCTAATTTTCTCATATCTCTTTTAATTTACAGGAGATTGGAAAAAATTGTTTTTCAGGGCTACCAAAATATGATTCATGGCTTCTGCTCATGGATATCTTAAGCTCATTAGAAAATTATGAAGATGCATAATGCCCAGGGTAAACTTAAGACTCATAAAACATTTTGCTTAGGGTAAAATTGATTTTAAATGTGCTGGGGGAGTGAACATTAGTTAGCCTTAGATTAATTCCCTTTAGCTTGGAGACTGCATTGTACGGGGCAAGGTAGTTTTTAAATTAAAGGTGGCATAATTAAAAGTGCAATAAATTGAAAGAATTACTTTATTTGATATAATTTCTATGCAGTCTGGTCTCACTGTCTGATTCTGTTATGGCACCACCAATGAGTGGTGACGAGTAGGTACTGATTTTCAAATATATTATTCTTCACTATAATCACCTTTTATTATAACACTTATCTGCAAGGGTATATTGATCAGGAAATGCTCATGAATTACACTGCTAATGGTCAGCGAGTGGGAGGATTATGCTGGAATGCATAGGGAACAAGCTGTAAGTACCTCTGGGATACCACTGTAACGACAGCAGAGGTACCTTGGGAAATGCTCCATTGGTAGGCAAAGCTGCCAGCCTGGAGCCAGCAGGTAGCATCATTACCGACCTTTCATCTCCCTGGAAAACTGCAGGAGCCTGAAACCTAATATTAACCGGTGATACTCTGAGCTGCTCTGGCAGGGCAGCACAAGGGGAATGGAGTCTTCCGACAAGACTCAGAGATGAAGATGTTTCCAACAGACATAGGTTGATTCTGCTTCAGGTTTTTGAATGTTTTCTTTTTGTTCTGAAGAAGGGTAAAATTTGAAACATAAGCTACAGGCTTTTTATATCTGAATGTAAAATATAACAAGGAATAATAAACTTGTTTCCAGGTCCCTAGTAGGTTAATGTGTGCATTTATTTAATATACTGACATACTGATATTTCTCCTAATAACTTCCATATGCTTTAGAATTATTGTAATGTTTACTTATTTGGCAATCTCTCATAGTTGTAATGTTTACTAATATCAAGATCTGTCATAGCCTTAATCCAGGAGCATCTAACTTTAATCATATTGTTGTTGAAATTACATTTGTTGTTTTAGAGCTATAGTTGGTGTTTAGAAAAATCACATATTTCTAAAATTTTATCTTATTTTTGTAATACAGCGTATATTATTGGTATAGTTTTTAAATAACACTGAGCTCAAAAGTTAGAGAAAAGGGAAATTAGGTGATTTTGTGCTGACTTTAATAGAGAAATGAGAAGCACCAAATCACATAATTAGAGAAAGAAGAAAATGGGATGATTATGTACCATTTACTGGAGAAATTAGGGTGTAAATTGATTTTTATGTTTGAAATAAAGTGGATAAAAAGAGCAGGCAGGATAGCATAAACACTCTCAAGCAGAAATGGAATGACTCTTCATTGTTGTTGTGGTACTAAGTAGTTTTATGATTAATAGTTAAATAAGGAATAGGCCATTAGGGAAGGTAAGCAGGTGTGTCAACAAATGTACAGATATTGATTAGAGGATTATTAAATGAATCTTAGCCATTGATGGACATTTGCTGTAAATATGTAATAAAGCAGTGTCTATCCTTGAAGTTATTCATTTATATCAAGATTGAAGAAAAAGGGAAAGAGATTAAGATATACAGGTTGCCAGTGATAAATATAGTCATGGGGGTGTAAAGTACAGCATGGGGAACATAGTAATAAACACCGTGACAACTATGCATGGTGTCACATGGGTGCTACACTTACTGGGGTGATCACTTTGTTAGTTTTATAAGTGTCTAACTGCTATTCTGCACACCAGAAATGTAATGTATGTCCACTGTAATTGAAAAAATATTTAAAAATGATATTTGTTATTGAGGTGCAATCGACATATGTTAGTTAGTTTCAGGTGTACAACATCGTAATTCAATATTTGTATACATTGTGAAATGAGCACTACAGGGAGACTAGTTCCCACTGGTTATGTACAAAGTTATGTATTATTTTCTCTTTTTTCCTTGTGATGAGGATGTTTAAGATTTACTCTCAGCAACTTTGAAATATGCAATACAGTACTAATTACAGTTACCATGATGTGTATTACATTCCCATGACTTATTTATTTTATAATTGGAAGTTTGTACCTTTTGACCACTTCAACCATTTTTCCTATCACCCTACCCCACCTCCCCAGTTGGCAACTACTGTTTTATTTATAAGCATGGTTTTTTTTTCTGTTTTGTTTTTAGATTCCACATATAGGCAAGATCATATGGTATTTGTCTTCCTCTGCCTAACTTATTTCACTTAGCATAATTTTCAATCAGGGTCCATCCATGTTGTTGCAAATGGCAAGATTCCATTCTTTTTGTGGCTGAATAGTATTTCATTGTGTGTGTACACACACACAATGTATGTATTTATGTAGTTTGTTTCTATATCTTGGTTATTGCAAATAATGCGGTAGTGAACATGGGGGTGCATATATCTTTTTAAATTAGTGTTTTACTTTTCTTCAGATAAACACTCAGAAGTTGAATTGCTATATTATATGATAGTTCTATTTTTAATTTTTTGAGGAATCTCCATACTGTTTTCCATGGTAACTGCACCAATTTATATTCCCACCGATGGTGCACAAGTGTTCCCTTTTCTTCACATTCTCACCAAAACTTGATAATAGTTATTCTAACAGGTGTGAGGTGGTATCTCGTTGTGCTTTTGATTTGGATTTCCTTGATGATTAGTGATGCTGAGCATCTTTTCATGTGCCTGTAGGCTATCCCTTATTGGATGTATGATTTGAAAATATTTTCTTGCATTCAGTAGGTTGCCTTTTTATTTTGTTGATAATCTCCTTTGCTGTGTAGAGCATTTTAGTTTTATGTAGCTTCCCTTATTTATTTTTGTTTTTGGTGCCTGCATTTTTGGAATCAGATAAAAAAATCATTGCCAAGGTCTATATGAAGAAGCTTGCCACCAAGGTTTCCTTCTAGGAGTTTTGTGGTTTCAAGTCTTACATTTGCGTCTAATCCATTTTGACTTAATGTTTGTGTGTGGTATAAGTTTCATTCTTTTGCATGTAGCTCTCCAGTTTTCAACTTTTTTTCTTTATCCAACTTTACTATTAACATCAAAGAATGAGAACATTTTGGGGCTATTCTTGAGGTCAGTGAGAGGCAGTGCCCCACCAGAAAGAAGTAGTATCAATAAATAAATAAATGAAGAAGCAAGTAACTAAATGCTGAACTTTTTAATGTCACTATTCTTTATAGGCCTCTTGACAGAGATGAAAGAAAAAAAAAACATGCTCTAACAATTAGTTTTTTTTAAAAAAGTGAAACACAGAATTTTTCAACTCATCCCTTTTTATTATTTGCCAAACAACTTTGATTTTAGTTTATTTTTCAGGTTGCATGCATGGATTGCTTGTTTTGACACTGAGGAGTCAATGCTTTTGACTTCTGTGGATGCTCAATATAGGAAAAATTAATATTCAGCATACTTATTACTTGGAAATTAAAATACTATTACATTGCTTCAGAATGATTTCTTTTATTACAAAGATATATTTAATTAGGCATTTAAAAATGAAGTGTTCCTTGAAATTTGGAAGTAATTTTATTATTTCCATAATTTTCTTGCCAAATTAATTAAACATTGTGGACCAAATGTGTAGTTTAAAATCATCAGATTAATGGAAATGACATTTTATAATATAACGTTAAGTAGAAGACTTTTAGAGATTACTTAATTTAATCTGACAGGCAATTGTGAAAATAGTTCTCTATATAAAAATTAAAGATGTTATTTAAAATTAATTCTAAAGCTAAAGTATAAACATTACTTCAGATTAAGTGCAAAAGGATAAAGATTAATGGTGAAAATTCTTTAATTAGTAGAAAGGAATTGAGTGGAAAATTATTAACTTGTCCCTTCATAAATCTTTACTATTAATTAATTAATGCTTTGTATTTAAAGATATAATCACCAGAGTATACATAAGCAGTGTAATCTTTCTTAATAGTGGATTAAAATATTCCATCAGACATTTGAAAGGCTCTTCCTTCTGGAATAATTGGAATATTCTATTCCAAGAATATTGGTGTTATTTTAGTAGAGAAACCAAATTGTTGTTAACTTTAGAATCATTTCCTAAACTTTGAATTTTTCTCTCTGTCAGAAACATCATACTAGCTACTTCAGAAATACTAAATCTACCTTATTATTAAAAAATGTAATTTCTCAGACTCTCATTAGGTAGTCATTTAAAAACATTCTTAAGAATCAATTTTTAATCTCTTAAGAATCATAACTGCTTTATAAAACTGTCAATACTGGCCCTAGCTGGTGTGGCCCAATGGATTGAGTGCTGGCCTGTGAACCAAAGGGTTACTGGTTTGATTCCTAGTCAGGGCACATGCCTGGGTTGAGGACTAGGTCCCCACTAGGGAGCATGCAAGAGACAACCACACATTGATGTTTCTCACTCTTTCTTTCTCCCTCCTTTCCCTTCTCTCTAAAAATAAATAAATAAAACCTTTAAATGCACTGTCTGTACCTGTCCTTGATCATACTGGTCAAGGCAGTTTTTAGATTACCTGCTTTGCCAATAAACATAACTGGCAGTAATTTTCTTATGTTCAGTGGTAATGGAGAAGTGCAAATATTAAGAATAACATGAAAACTCAAATATACTTTTAGTATCACATAAAGATTTGAAAAAAAATTTACTTATTAGAATTTTTCTTGAGATAAGCATTATCCGAAAGAACTACTTTGATAAAACAATTCTGGTATTTAGTGACAACTCTAGAGTATGTACAAATAATGAAAAATGGTCCCTAATCTTCTGAGAATGAGATAAGAATAATAATTCATATTGCTTCCAGAAAAAGAAGTAGTTAGGGAGGAGAATAATCAGAGAACACAAAAACCTTTAGAATGTGGTGTGTTGGATGATATGACTGATCCTTGTGATCCCCCACAAGTGCTTAGTGTATTTCTTGAAGAGTCTTGAGAAGGTGCTAAGTTTTGAAACACCTATTGATATAAGGTAACAGAGAGATAGTATATACAGAGATAGAAGCCAAGGACATGTTCTAGACCTAGAGCTGAAATCTGAGATACGTGAAATTAAACAAAGGCATTACATTCACACAGTAGTGAAAAATATCTAACTTACAGTCTTCAGGAACCATGTATAAGGTTAAAGAGGAAAGCTATTTTAGTTGGCTGGGCTGCCATAACAAATACCAGACACTGGGTGACTTAAAAAGCAGACATTGATTTCTTGCAGGTCTACAGGCTGGAAAGTCCAAGATCAAAGTGCCGGTTGATTCAGCTCCTGCTGAGGGTTCTGTTGCAGAGGGCTGTCTTCAAGTTGTATCCTTACATGATGAAGAGAGATCATCTCTCTGAGTTTCTTCTTATAAGGGCATTAATCTCATTTATGAGGATGGGATTGATCTCTCCATCATGACATCATCACCTCCTCCAAATATCATCACACTGAAAGGGCTTTCAACATACAAATTTTGAGGGGACACTAACATTCACTCCCCAGCAGAAGTATTGTTATAGGAAATGGAAAACATTAATTCCGTTATAATTTATGGAGGAACTAAATTTGACTGTGCAATGTGTTTGAAAATCTCTTTTTAGAAAAAATGCTTTTTAAGAGATCATTTCCAATAAGAATGTAGTCACCTCTTCAATTCAAATATTATTGTCATTTCTTTCTGCTTTCAGGACTGTTAAGCAAAATGGTAATCATATTAGCAATACTTCCTGGTAAGGAGTTCAACTATGGTTGGAAGTGTCAAATTTACTCAAGCACTCAATAACATTGAGTAAAGTGGGTCCAGGCTGAGGACACAATACCTGGGAGAAAAGGCAAACAGTACAGGTTCCTTTGTTTGGCTGGTGGACAATTTAAAGAATTTCCATTTGGTGAAGCATGACTTCAGTTCTTTAGTGGACATTGTCTCTCAGTCAAAAGACCATTTAGCAACACTACATTGGTCACATAATATTCTAGCCCAGTGATTTCCAAAGTGGGCTGTGGTTCCTCTAGTGGATACCCCAGAAGAAGAGATGGAAGAAAAAATAATAGAAATTCCATTTACAAGAATATGGCAGCCATTGGTTAGCTATTTATCAAAACCATTATTTTATTTTCTGGCACTAGACCAGTGGTTCCCAACGTTTTTGGCACCAGGGACCAGTTTTGTAGAAGACAGTTTTTCCATGGATGGAGCTGGGGGGATGGCTTTATAGTCTGTCACCAGATGCAGTTTAATTGTCACTTGCTAGTCACAGATTGGTTTTGACATGAGCCAGCAAGCAATTGCTTTATTATGGTCTCTGTGCAGTCAAACCTCTCTGCTAATGACAATCTGTATTTGCAGCTGCTCCCCAGCATGGGCATCACCGCCTCAGCTCCACCTCAGATCATCAGGCATTAGATTCTCATAAGGAGCATGCAACCTAGGTCCCTCGAATACACAGTTCACAGTAGAGTTCATACTTCTGTGAGAATCTAATGCCACCACTGATCTGACATGAGGTGGATCAGGTGGTAATGCAAGTGATGAGAAGGGGCTGTAAATACAGATGAAGCTTTGCTTACTCACCCACCGCTCACCTCCTGCTGTGCAGCTGGGTTCCTAACAGGTCTGTGCCCCAATGGTTAGAGACCCCTGCACTAGACTACATTTCCCAAATTCCCTTGCAGTTAGCATCCATGTGACCGAATTCCAGCTACTGGTATGTGAACTGACTGATACATTCTATTTCCAGGCCTGACCTATTAAAACTCACATGTGTAACCAGCCGTAGATGCCCTTTGCCCGTCTGTTGTTTTGATTATGTAAGCGTGGTGATAGTGGAGCCACTTGTGAGAGAGTTGTTACAGATCACCAATCAGTAATATCACTTTTGGATTTTATTTGAGGACTAATTAAACTTCTATTCCTTTTTCTTTTCCTTTTTCATTCTCTCTCGTATTAGCAGCTAGTGTTATTTTAACTAATGGTATTTTGGTAGCTGTTTTATACCACATATATTAGTGCTATAGTATATGTATTACTTGTAAAGAAACATGTGCATATATTGGGGAGGGGAAGTACACTCAATTTCTTCCTACCCTTTAAGTATGTATAATAGTATGTAAAATATCACTTCTCGTCCTTTTGGCTAAGGTCAAGTGTAAGTATGTGTAATAAAAAAGTTGTATATTGATGCTTAATCAACTCGTATTTTTGTGACTAGATAGGCATATCTGCATTTGATTCTCTTCATTTTCCTTTAAGAAATATTCACTGAGCAGCAGCTGCTATGTGCCAGACAGGAGCAGCCCTAGTGAGGGAAGATAAAATAATCACCAAAGACACATGGACCCTTGTCTTCATAGAACCTACATTTGATAGATGGTGAGGTGGTATACTTATTATACATATTTATACCAGAAAAATCAGAAAAATCCTCCTTGAAGAAGTGACATCTAAGATGAACTTAATAGTTAAGTGAAGGACAAGGTTCAGAAGAGAATTCCAGTCAGTAAGAGTAGTATACACATAGGAATATTCTCGGACCTGAAGACCACTGTGGCCAATACAACATGACTGGGGGGAGAATGGTACAAATGTGGTTATGAGCACAAGGGAATAAGATCATACAGGACCACATAGACAGAGGTTTTTAAGTCACTGCCAGTGGGCTAAATTAGGCCAAATTCTGCTAGCTTCATGTAAATAAAGTTTTAATGAAACACATCCGTGTTCATTCTTTTATTTGTTTTTATGGCTGCTTGCATGCTGCAATGAGACCATATAGCTGGTAAAGCCTATAATATTTAATCACTGGTTTGCTTGTTTGTTTTTTACAGAAAAAGTTAGTCTATTTCTGAGTCCAGAACTCAGAGGAGAGGTGTGGACATGTCACATAAATTTGGTAATCACAGACATGATAACTCTATTTAAATATATGGCATTTCACACGATCACTTAGAGAAAGTACAGAGACAAGAAAATAAGCACAAGACCTGCTCCTAAGAGACCTCCACATTTAGATATCGGAAGAAGAGCATAAGTCAGCCAAAAAAACTGAGAGGGAACAGTAGAGATAAATGGACAACCAGCGATGTCACTAAGGTTAAGAGAAAAAAAGTGTTTTCAGAGAGAAATGGTCAACCTTACTGAAGGCTTCTGAGAAATCAAGTGAGAGATAAGGAAAGAACATTTCCATTGAATTTGTCAACATGGATTTGATCTCCATGGAAGTCCTTGGAGACTTGGCTGGAACAGTTCCTGTGGAATGAGAGGAAGAAGCCAGTTTGTAGAGGACTTCACGCTGAACAAGAAATGAGGAAGTGGGGAATACTGTGAAGACAATGTATTGGGGAGTTTGACTGTGGACAGGAGCAAAGAAATGGGGCTGTGTCTAAAACAGTATGTGGGGTTATGGGAATTAGAAACATAAATTATGTATTATAAATTATTATTCAAAATTGCATGGCAGCTACCATAGCCTATTTGGAAATAATGAAAATACAACAATAGAAAGAAAAAATGATGAATAGTATAGGAGATTGGAGGTTAGATGATGGATTAACCACATGGAATGGATTGACCTCTTATAGGGAGAGGGACATTATGATGGGACAGAAGAAAAAAGTCCAGTTCAATTAGTTTTTAGAATGAGTTTTGGGAATAGGAAGGCTTTGCATGTAATGGCTCCAATTTTCTAGTTGTATTAAGGAGGCAGACAGGTTTACTAGGAAATAGTGTGGGGGAAGAGGAAGAATTGTATAGGAAGGAAGAAAAAGCTGTGGTAGTATCAAATACCAATTGATAAAGTGAAATCAATCAGCTTGGGAGTGAAATTATTTTTCTCCAGGTACTGCTAGACAAGAAGGCCATGCATGCAGTTAGGAATTTATGACAGTAGCTTAGTTGTTTAATAGATTTTGGAGTAAGGACAAACCTGGATTCAAGTTCTGCCTTTAACTATTTCTGGCTGAGTGACTTCAGGCAACTTATTTTACTTCTCTGACAATCAATTTTCTTCTTCATAACATGATGTGACAACACTTATCTTGTTTATAATATAAATAAATTAGTGTCTATAAAGACTTTTGCATAAATAAAATAAGGCCCTTAATAAATAGTAGCTGTTGTTTTATACATGAATGTTTCCCTTGTTAAATGAATAAGGGAGCTTTATTTGGAATTTTGATCATTTTCTTTATTTGCAAGATTCTTTGTATTAATTTAGATCAAACAATTTGTGAATTTGACTCCCAAGCCACATGCATTGCCCTGAACCTCATTATATTCTGAAGTGTCCACTTTCAGCAAATCCAGAGCAGTGGTACCCAAGCTTTTGGCACCAGAGACCAGTTTTGTGGAAGACAAGGGCTTGTGGGGGTAGGGAGGTGGCGGGGCAGTGCAAGAGGTGGAGCACCAGTGAGCTCCACTGGCTGCGGGGCTTTCTAACAGACCCTGTATTGGTTTGTAGCCTGAGGGTTGGGGTCCCCTGCTCTAAAGGATAAAGGACAAAAGAAATCCCATACTTGGTTGCAATTAAGTAAAAAAAAGGAATTTCTGAAGAAATGAGTGGTGAGCAGAATTTTGAAGAAATGTAATTGTGGAGGAACAGAAATGAATTTGCAGGTCATTGGGTGTGGGGTTTTGCTGAAGAAAGATACAGAGATGAAAATGAGCAAATCACATATGGGAGATGGCAGATTGATATTGTTGGTTAGAGCGGAGAGGCTGTGGTGAGAGATAATGCGAAATGAAGGTGGGCTGTGATCCTGGGGGGTGTAACATTAGTGGAAAGCCCCAAAGGCAGAGAGGACTTGGGTTGTGCATAAATAGCTGACACTAAATCACCAGAGATGGCTGGCCAAGAAAAAGACCTGAAGAAAATGAAGCTAGAGGAAAATCACTGACGTGTCTGTGAGTAGGTGGGATCTGAGCAAAAGAAGCTGGAGGCAGAGACATCTGGTCTGAAGCTGTCCCAGCAACCATGACATGAGCTGGTGAGGACCCTGGACAAAAATGTTGCTGTGTGAAATACCTGAGATTTTCCTGCCTATAAAATCTTTTTCTTATTAAAAAAAACCTTTTAGTTTGAAACACTTTTTTCTACTTTCTCTGTACAAAAAGACAGGAAATACAGTGCCCTTTCAAGTTTGATCTGATTACAGAATTACTGTTATCTTTAACACTTTTAAGTTACCTTTAACTGTGAGGTAAAGTGTAAATTATCGGGAAAAACATACTAGGTTTCCTAACACAGGAAAGTTTTAGCAGTTGACATTCAGTTGATTTTTGTTTTTGGCTCTATGTGTTCTGTGTTTTTAAAAGTGCTGATAGAGAAGGAAGATGGCGGCGTGGTAGGAGGAAGCACATTCCTCTTCCCTCTACACACAGGAGAAAAACCTGGTTGATTTGTGGCGGAGCAGAGCAAACAGACATCAGAAACACAGCATATTTGAAAACAGGAGATCGAAAATTGCAGCAGATATTGAAAAACCAGACGGTGAGAAGAATACTCCAGCAGCGTGGAGACCAGGGTGGGGGCTGAGATCCTGGGCCAGCGCTGGCCATGAGACTCTAGGGAGGGAGAGAACTGGGTCAACTGCTCCCTGCTCAGCCAGACAAGGTTTCAGCAGCACCCGGATAAACCTGGTTGCTTGAAATCTCATAGAGAGGAGTTAAGATCTCATAGCCCTGAGAGGACTGCGCGTTGGAGCTTGCGTGACTGCCTGCGCCCATGCACCATTGGGAACAGCTGCGTGGGGGTCCATTGGCACCAGCGCACGCCACCAGGGGACCTGCGCTGCGGTCTCTTGGTGCCCGCATGATACCAGGGACCTGTGCTGCAGTCGCTCAGCACCTGCGCAACAATTGGCGCCCCTGTGTGGACTGCTGGGAGATCTTAGGCACCTGTGTGCAACCTGTGTGGGGGTCAATTTGTGCCTGCCCGACAGTCTGTGCCTGTTTATGGAAGGTTGGGAGGTCATTAGCAATTGTGAGCGACTGCGGTAGGCGCACGCTGCCTCAGAAGATACGCCTGAGGCCCTGTGCAGAGAGGCCTGGGATAGCTCTGAGGACAGTAGCCCAAAGATAACTGAGTGCTGAACAGGGAGAAAAGCGATACTGTCACCCCTTGGCCACTGCAGTCAGCAAGGCCAGAAAAACCGGCTTGGCAAGATTGATAACAGCAAGAGTTGGTGTGTTTTTTAAAATTATTTTTCATTATTTTTATCTTTTTTATCCCTCAACTCCTTTTGCTTCTCGTTACTTCTTTCTTGTTTTATTCCTTCTTCCTTTCTTTCCAATCTTATCTCTTCTTCCTTTCTCTTTTTTCTTTTTCTTTATGCTTTTCTTCTCTTTTCATTTTTTCTTCTTTTCTTTGTTTTCTTCCTCTTTTCTCTTTTTAAATACCCACAAGTGAGATAAAAACAAAACAAAACAAAACAAATCCTGGAACTGTGGAAAAACCAGAGTTGGTTGCAAAGAGAGGGCATTTCAACAGCTGAGACAGCAGAAGCTGTGAACACCAGGATACCCGAAGGAGACAGCACCACTGAATCTCACAGATATTCTACCACAGAAGTTCACACCATAAACCCAGGGAACCAGAACAAATCAATTTAAGAAGCTGAGCCTGACAAGAAGAGCCTCACAAACAATGTGAAGATAAAGAAACAATCCCCAAATGAAAGAAAAGGAGGAAGCCTCAGAAAGAATGCTAAATGAAATAGAGGCAACTCAACTATCAGATTTTGAGTTCAACGCAATGGTTGTCAGGAAGCTCCGAGAGCTCTCAGTGAGCTACCAGAAACTACAGGGAAGCTACAATGAACTCACTGCAAACTATATCAACATGAAAAAGGAAACAAAAACTATCAACAAGGGCCAAGAGGAAATGAAGATACAATTTCTGAACTGAAGAACACAGTGGAAGGAATGAAAACCAGAATCGATGAAGCAGAAGATTGGATCAGCGAGTTGGAGGACCAAGTAGAAAAAAACATCCAGAAAGAGCCAGAAAAGGAGAAGAGGCTCAGAAAGAATAAAAAGGGATTAAGAGAAATGCAAGACAATATGAAATGTAATAATATCTGTATAATAGGGATACCAGAGGGAGAAGAAGAACAGCAAGGGATAGAAAACCTATTTGAAAAAGTCATGATGGAAAATTTCCCTAATTTCATGAGGGAAAAAGTCACACAAATCCAGGAAACACAGAGAGTCCCAATCAAGAGGAACCCAAAGAGACCCACTTCAAGAAACATCATAATTAAAATGGCAAAATTCCAAGATGAAGAGTGAATCTTAAAGGCAGCAAGGGAGAAACAGGAAGTAACATACAAGGGAGCCCCGATTAGGTTAGCAGCTGACTTCTCAATGGAAACACTCCGAGCCAGAAGAGAATGGCAAGAAATACTCCAAGTAATGAGAAACAAAGGCCTGCAACCAAGACTACTTTACCCAGCAAGGCTTTCAATCAAGATAAAAGGCCAAATAAGGAGCTTCCCAGACAAAAGAAGTCTAAAAGAACACACCTCTACCAAACCAGTTCTGCAAGAGATACTAAAGGGGCTGCTTTAAGGAAAGGAAGGAAAAGAGAGAGAGAGATGGAGAGGAACACAGGTACAAAAACGGCAATGAATAAGAACCTATCAATAATAACCTTAAACATAAATGGATTAAATGCTCCAATCAAAAGGCATAGAATAGCTGAATGGATAAGAAAGCATGATCCACACATATGCTGCCTACAAGAGACCCACTTCAGGACAAAAGTCCTACACAGACTCAAAGTGAAGGGCTGGAAACAAATTTTCCAAGCAAATGAACAGGGGAAAAAAAGCCACGTCATATCAGACAAAATAGACTTCAAAAGAAGAGCCATAAAGAGAGACCCAGAAGATCACTTCATAATACTCAAGGGAAGAATCCACCAGGAAGACATAAACATTGTACATATATATGCACCCAAATAGGAGCACCTAAATACATCAAGAAAGTATTTGAGGACTTCAAGAAAGACATTGACAGCAACACAATTATAGTAGGGGATTTTAACACCCCACTGTCAAAAATGGACAGATATTCCAAACAAAAAATCAACAAAGATATTGTGGCATTAAACAACACTCTAGATGAAATGGACTTAACTGATATATATAGAGCCCTTCATTCCAAAGAAATTAAATACATATTCTTTTCAAATGCACATGCAACATTCTCAAAGATAGACCACATAGAACACAAAACAAGCCTCAAAAAATTCAAGAAAATTGAAATCATACCAAGCATTTTCTCCGACTACAAGGGACTGAAACTAGAAACCAATCCCCAGGGGAAAAATCCAAAACCCTCAAAATCATGGAGATTGAATAGCATGCTATTAAACAATGAGTGGGTCAAGCATGAAATTAGTGAGGAAATCCAAAAGTTTCTGGAAACAAATGAAAATGAACTTACAACAACCCAAAATTTATGGGACACAGCAAAGGCAGTCCTCGGAGGGAAGTTCATAGCGATACAGGCCTACCTAAAAAAGATAGAAACATTTCAAACAAACAACCTAACCCTATGCCTATAAGAACTTGAGGAACAACAACAAAGACAGCCCAGAGCAAGTAGAAGGAAGGAAATAACCAAGATTAGAGCAGAATTAAATGACATAGAAACTAAAAGCACAATTCTAAGGATCAATGAATCCAGGAGCTGTTTCTCTGAAAAGATAAACAAAATTGACAAGCCTTTAAGCAGGCTCATCAAGAAAAAAAGAGAGCAGACCCAAATAAACACAATCAGAAATGAAAGAGGAAAGATTACAACTGACACCACAGAAATACAAAGGATTGTAAGAAATTACTATGAAGAACTGTGTACCAAGAAATTTGAAAACCTAGGTGAAATGGTCAAGTTTCTAGAAAAATACAATCTTCCAAAACTCAATGAAGAAGCAGCAGAAAACCTGAACAGACCAATAACAGCAGATGACATAGAAGCAGTACACAAAAAACTCCCGACACACAAAAGCCCTGGACTGGATGGTTTCACAGGAGAATTTTACAAAGCATTTAAGGAAGAGCTGACCCTTATCCTTCAGAAACTTTTCAAAAAAATACAAAATGATGGAAGACTCCCAAACTCTTTCTATGAAGCCATCATCATCCTAATCTCCATACCAGATAAAGACATAACAAGGAAAGAAAACTTCAGGCCCATATCGCTGATGAATATAGACGCTAAAATCCTCAACAAAATATTGGCAAACTGCATCCAACAATGCATTAAAAAGATCATACACCGTGACCAAGTGGGATTCATCCCAGGGATGCAAGAATGGTTCAACATTCACGAATCAGTAAATGTAATACATCACATAAACAAAAGCAAAGACAAAAATTACATGATCATATTAATAAACTCAGAAAAAGCATTTTGTAAGGTACAGTACCCATTTATGATAAAAACCCTCAGCAAAGTGGGAATTGAGGGAGCATTCCTCAACATAATAAAGGCCACATATGAGAGACCTATAGCCAACATCATACTCAATGGGCAAAAACTAAAATCTTTTCCACTAAGATCAGGAACAAGACAGGGTTGTCCATTTCACCACTTCTATTCAATATAGTATTGGAAGTATTAGCCACAGTGATTAGACAAGAAAAGTAAATAAAAGGCATCCCAATTTGAAAGGAGGAAACAAAACTATCATTGTTTGCAGATGACATGATAGTGTACATAGAAAATCCTATAGACTCAGCCAAAAAGCTGCTCTACCTAATAAATGAATTTGGCCAAGCAGCAGGATACAAAGTCAACATCCAGAAATGAAAGATATTTCTGTATACCAACAATGAAAGAGAGAAGCAGAAGCCAAGAAAAAAATCCCATTTGATATAGCAAAAAAACCCACAAACAAACAAACCTAGGAATAAACCTAACCAAGGAGGTAAAAGACCTGTGTGTAGAAAACTACACAACACTGAAGGAAGAAATCAAGGAAGACACAAATGGAAACATATACCATGTTCATGGATCGGAAGAATTAACATCATCAAAATGTCCATACTACCCAAAGCAATTTACAGATTCAATGCAATACCTATTAAGGTACCAATGGCATGTTTCACAGACATAGAACAAACACTTCAAAAATTTATATGGAACCATAAATGACCTTGAACAGCTACAGCAATTTTGAGAAAGAAGAGCAAAATAGGAGGGATCACAATACCTGACACCAAACTGTATTACAAGGCCACTGTAATCAAGACAGCCTGGTACTGGCACAAAAACAGACATGTGGGCCAGTGGAATAGAACAGAGAGCCCAGAAATAAACCAATCCTCTATGGTCAATTAATATTCAACAAAGGGGGCAGCAACATAAAATGGAGTAAAATTAGCCTCTTCAACAAGTGGTTTGGGAGAACTGGACAGCTATGTGCAAAAAAAAATGAAACTCGAACACCAACTTACACCATACACAAAAATAAATTCAAGGTGGATAAAAGATTTAAATATAAGCCATGAGACCATTAAAGTCCTAGAGGAGAACATAGGCAGGAAAATCACAGATATTTCATGTAGCAACATTTTTACTGATATGTCTGTCCCCTAAAGCAAGTGACACAAAGAAAAGAATAAACAAATGGGATCTCATCATAATAAAAATATTCTGCATGGCTAAAGAAAAGTCTTAAAAAGAGAACCAACCATATGGGAAAATATATTTGCCAATGATACCTCAGACAAGGGTTTAATCTCCAAAATATATAAAGAACTTACATGACTCCCTAAGAAGACAAGCAATCCAATGAAAATATGGGCAAAGGACTTGAACAGACACTTCTCCAAGGAGGACATACAGAAGATCCAGAAACACATGAAAAGATGCTCAATGTCGATAGCTATCAGAGAGATGCAAATTAAAACCACAATGAGATACCACTTCACATCAGTCAGAATGGCCATCATAAACAACGAAACAAACAACAAGTGTTGGAGAGGCTATGGAGAAAAGGGGACCCTAGTGCACTGCTGGTGGGATTGCAGACTGGTACAACCACTATGGAAAGCAGTATGGAATTTTCTCAGAAAACTAAAAATGGATCTACCTTTTGACCCAGCAATTCCACTGCTAGGATTATATCCTAAGAACCCTGAAACACCAATCCAAAAGAACCTATGCACCCCAATGTTCATAGCAGCACAATTTACAATAGCCAAGTGTTGGAAGC